>VZQC01004266.1:1700673-1970673 GCA_009823505.1 Rhizomys pruinosus
ATATATATATATATATTCATCCTTTTACCTTAAGATCATACCTGATCTTGAAGGTGAGATGGATTTCTTGTAGACGAGAAAAAGATGGACTCAATTTCTTTATCCATTCTCCCAATATGTGTCTCTTGATTGGAGAGTTCAGACCATTAATACTTAAGGTTATTATTGAGAGATGTATATTGCTTCCCTTCAATTTATTTTCTGATTGCATTTTTGGTCTAGGTTTCGATTTCCATGGTTATACATTCATTAATCACTTTCTTTTGTCACTTCAGACCAGTTGCTCTTTTCTCCTGTCCTTTGAATCGCTTCAACTATTTTCTGAAGGGTTGGCTTCTTGACATGTATTCTTTCATCTTGTTTATGTCATGAATGATTTTTCTTTCTCCTTCAACTGTAATTGACATTTTCATTGGTTAAATAACCTGGGTTGGCATCTATATTCATTTAGTACTGGGAATACTTTGGTCCAGGCTCTTCTGGCTTTCATCAGTTGCACTGAAAACATCTGTAATTCTGACATGTTTCCCTTTATATGTATGTAACTTGTAGTTTTTCTCTTGAGGCTTTCAGCATTCTGTCTTAGTTTAGAGCATGTAATATTTTTATTATGATATGACATGGGGAATTTCTTCTCTATTGTTGTTTTTGGTGTTCTATTTGCTTCTTGTATTTGTATGGGTGTGTCTTTTTTCAATTTGGGGAAATTCTCTTCTATAATTCCATTGAAGATCTGGTCATTATCATTATCTTGGAATTCTTCTCCTTCCTCTGTACCTATGATGGAGAGGTTTGGTCTTTTCATGGTATCCTACATTTTCTGATTATTCCACTCTTGTTTTTTTTTTTAATTTTCATAATCTTTGCTTGAGCACTCCAGTTCTTCCATGTTATCTTCCAGTCCTGATATTCTATTTTCTGCTTCATCCATTCTGTTACTGAGGCTTTCTCCCATTCTTTCCTGTTGACTGGATGAGTGTTTTATTTCCTTTCTCATGTCATCCTGAGATTTCTTCAGTATTTCCACTTCCCTATGGTATTTGTCATTCTCTCCCTCTAGTTCTTTGGTTCATTTACCTGTGTGTTCTTTATATTCCTTGATTTCTTTGAGTTCTTTGAGTATGTCTATGATAGTTTTTTAAGATCTGTGTCCTGGGTTACCTCCAGGGAGTTCTCATTGTAGGAGTCCTCTACAGGACTGGTATAATTTGGTCTGGATTTATTGGTTCTTTTTGGTATGTTGTTTTTTTCACTGTGCTTTTGGCCTGTGACTTGGTTTTGTTGTTTGTACTCTGTTACACAACTAAAGTGTTTCCTCATTGAGTTGAAAGCTGGCTTTGCTTGTTTTCTTCAGGTGCCTTCATTGTCACCTTACTAGTTATGAAAGGCTGAGTGGTCTAGGCTTCAGGTTTTCACTTCTGGCTTTGTACTGGAGGGACCAGCCAGTTCTCATCATTCTAGTCAGGGGTTTCTCAAGAGGTCCAGGAGAGGTAACCATGAGGATGGCTTGAACCTCGCACTCCTTGATGTGAGTCTACTGGTTCCCCAGGGCTGGCTGCACAGGCCTGTAGGACCAGGGCTCTCTGCAGGATGATCTTGGAGCACCGCCTGCTTCAGCCTGCCTGGGCTGGACCTCCCTGCTGGGTGGTCTCGGGTCACTGCCTGTTTCAGTGTGCCTTCACAGGCTACCCTCCCTCTGTTTTTTTTTTTTTTTTCTTCATTAGCTAGGCATTATTTGTATTTCCTCTGTGTAATTTCACCCTGTGTAATCCTCCCTCCATGCCTTCTCCATTTAAAGTATCACCATTTTAGCTATTTCTCCTTTTATAATACTAGTCTCTTAATGGTCCCACCTCTCCTGAGCTCCTTCTTTCCCTTTATCCTCAAATTTCCTTGATAACCCTCCCTGGCCCTCCCCTTTAAATACCACCATTTTTTCCATTTCCCCCTTAGTAACACCTGTCTCCTACTGTTCTTTTCTCTCAGGTTCCTTCTTCCCTTTACTTCTCTGTTTCCTTTCCATTTCCTGGTTCCTGCAGTTACATAGGATATATACTCGCATAGAAGGATTTGGTGCTACGACCCACAAATGAGGGAGAACATACATTGTTGTTTTTTTTTTTTTTTTCTGAGTCTGTTACTTCATTTAGTATAACAGTTTCTAGTTCTATCCATTTGCTTGCAAATTTCATAATTTCATCTTTACTGCTGAGTAGAACTCCGCATTTTCATTATCCACTTGTCAGTGGAGGAACACTTGGGTTGCCTTCCATCTCTTAGTTATTGTAAAAAGAGCAGCAACAAACATGGATGTACAAATATCTCTGCAATAGGATAAGTCCTTTGGGTATATGCCAAGGAGTGGTATAATGAGATCAAATGTAGGTTCATTTTTAGTTTTTTAACAGTTCTACACAGTGCTTTCCATAGCGGTTTGCAAGTTTGCAATCCCACCAGAAGTGAATGATCGTTACCCTTTCCTTACACACTTTCAAGCATTTGGCATCATTTGTTCTGTTGATTTTAGCCAGTCTGATGGGGATAAGATGAAATGTTAAAGTCATTTTAAGTTGCATTTCCCTAATTACTGTTTAACACTTTTAAGATTTTCTTTCTTTCTTTCTTTCTTTCTTTCTTTCTTTCTTTCTTTCTTTCTTTCTTTCTTTCTTTCTTCTCTCTGTTCAGATCCTTGGTATATCTTTTATTTTTTATTTTTTTCTCAGTCTATCTTTTAATTTGGTCACTTGTTTTCTTGATTCTTTATTTTTGGAGTTCTTTATATATTCTAGATGTTAAACCTTTGCCAGATGTGTTGCTAGTGAAGATTTTCTTCCACTCTGTGGGTTTTTGCTTCACTTCCTTTGTGGTTTGTTTTGCTGTACAGAAGCTTTTACGTTTAATGAGGTCTTACTTGTTGATTGTTGACCTTAATTCCTAGGCAACAGATGTCCAATTTAGAAAGTCCTTTCCTACACCTATATCTATTATATCTATATATTACTGTCAATGTTTTCTTCTAACAGTTTCACACTGAGACCTCATATTGAGATCTTTGATACATTTGGAGTTGATTTTTGTGCAAAGTGAAGAATAAGGGTCTAGTTTCATTCTTTTACAGGCAGAGATCCAATTTTGCCAGCACCATTTGATGAAGATGCTATCTTTCCTTTACTGTGTGTTCTTGGCCCCTTTGTCAAATATCAGTGGCTGAAATTGCATGTAGTCCTGCTTGGGTATTCAATTATGTTCCATTGATCTACAGGTCTATTTTTGTGCCTGTAATCCTCCTGCATTGGTATAGTAATCCTCCTGCATTGCTCTTTGAGCTCAGGGTTGCTTTGGCTATCTGGGGTCTTTTGTGCTTGCATATGAATTTTAGGATGTATTTTTTCTAATTCTGTGAAGAATATCATGAAGATTTTGATTGGGATTGCATTGCATCTACATTTTGCTTTTGGTAGGATTGTGATTTTCTTTTTTTTTTTTTTTTTTTTTTTTTTTTCCTTCCCACTCCACATAGACCTCAAAAAAACTAATAAGATACCTGAACAAACCTAACCAAAGACACCAAGGATCTCTACAACAAAAACAATTTCAACCCCTGAAAAGGAAATTGAGGAAGACATCAGAAGATGGACAAACCTCCATGCTCATGGATTGGGAAAATAAATATAGTAAAAATGTCCATCCATCCTCCAACTAGTGTACAGATTTATGCGATCCCAATCAAAATCCACCAAGAGTTTCTTCACCAGCCTGGAAAAAAAAATCCTCAACTTCATTTGGAAAAAAACAAAAGACCCCGAATAGACAAAGAAACCCTGATGAAAGAGCAATACAGGGGGGATTGCTATACCAGACATCAAACTATACTACAGGGCTAAGGTCATAAAAACAGCCTGGTACTGGCACAAAAAACAGACCAGTCCAATGGAAAAAACTGAAGATCCAACCTGAGCTCATACAATTTCAGCCACCTCAATATTTGACAGGGGGGCCAAAAAGACACAATGGAGAAAGACAGCATCTTCAGCAAAGTGGTTTTGGCTAAACTGGATCACCACTGTAGAAGAATGAAATTAAACCCCTACCTCTCACCTTGTACAAGGTCAACTCCAGATGGACCAAAGACCTCAACGTGGAAAACCCCAAACTCTGGAGGTGATAGAAGAGAAGCTTGGCAGCAGACTACAAGACATAGGTGTAGGAAAAGACTTCCTAAATCAGAATCAGCGCAGCTGCACAAGAAATCAAACGACAATTGACAAATGGGACCTCATTAACTCAAAAGCTCTGTACATCCAAGGAAACAATGAAAGGAAGGAGGAGAAGACCCACAGATTGGGAGGAACCTTCACGCACGAACATCGGACAAAGCATTAATTCCAGTAGTATACAAGCTACTCAAAAAACAAAGAAGAAGAAAACAAATGAATCCACTCAAAAAATGGAGCAAAGATCTGAATAGAGACTTCACAGAGGAGGAATTAGAGATGGCTGAGAAAAACCTCAGAAGCTGTTCAACATCTCTGATATTAAGGAAATGCAGATTAACACTACTTTGAGATATCACCCTTACTCCAATAAGACTGGCTAGGATCAGGAACAACGATGATACCAAGTGCGTGAGAGGTTGTCGGGGAAAGGGGAACACTCATCCATTGCTGGTGGGAATGTAAACTGTGTACAAGCCACTATGGAAAGCAGTGTGGAGAATCCTTAAAGACTCAAATGAGCCTTCCATTTGACCCAGTCAATGCACCCTGGGTATATACCCACAAGACACAATTACGCAAAGATACATGCACAGCTATGTTTATTGCAGCTCTGTTCACAATACAAAAGCTGGAACCAGCCCAGGTGCCCCTCAAACTGACGAGTGGATAGAGAAAAGGTGGTAAAATATAGTATCAAAATGGAGTTCTATGCAGCGGTAAAAGAGGGACAACATCATGAATTTGCAGGAAATGGATGTAGCTGGAAGACATTATGTTACGTGAAGTTAACACAGTCCCAGAAAAAACAAACGACTAAATGGTGTCCCCTCATATGTGGATGCTATACCAACAACCCAGATATAAAATTTCTCATGGAGAGGATGCATAGTAAAAGAACAGCAACAGAAAGACGTGCATCAAAAATGGACTGAAATGGTGAATTGGAAGGGGGGGATGATGGGAAAGGGACATGGGTGTATATTTGATTAAGGCATATTTAATTGACATGAGTTCAGAAAGTACCCAGTTTCGCCTAGACACTGTTACAGGATACATGGTGTTTTAGGACTTAGTAAAAGTAAATAGTGTAATATTAAACAACATTGGTTTACAGACCCTGATAAAACCGTAATGCATCTGAGTTAAATGTAGATATAATTCGCTGTTGTCCACATTTGTTTTACACAAACTCTGTAGAGCAATAACTTTGGGATTGGCACATACAAATGTGCTCTATAATCTCTGTTGTACAGTATCAACTTTGTAGCACTTCTCTTTAATGATGATTTAACGTAAAATTTAAGTTTGCTTCCCAAGTTAATCATATATAGTCACCCAAAACAACATGGGTGAATTTGATGAATCATGTGTGAATTTGATGAATCATGTGGCCTTGATTTCCACCCTATAGTTAGTGTATAATACAACTGTCTTCTGGAGACTCATGGTTAAAAAAAAGGGGGGATACAGACAGACATGAAACCTTTTCATCAAAAACCTTTCAATTCAAATTAAAACTAACCACGGGAAAAGAGTTTGTTCCAACAGGAAACAATGTCACCAACTTAATGGCTGAGAAAGAAAAGATACAGCTTTGCATGAGTAGGATGTACAAAAAGTGGCAACTGAAAGGTTGACCCTCTGAACATGAAAGAAGAAAAACCCCCTCAGATGGCCATAAACATCGAACCCTTCTGTGGACTCCTACATGTAACAATAGTTATAATGAGTCCTAATGAAACTTATACCTTCTCGGTGCCACAAAAGGTTTTGATATGAGAGACTTTCTTGCCCCCCCCCATAGAACAAGGAAAATATGACGATGATGATGTCGTTCTCCAACTGTAAATTGGAGACAACTATTATAGAGTAATCTCTTATAAAACCGTAAAATGCCTCTTTAATTACTAATAGACATAAGAAACTGTGAAAAGGATTGTACTCTGTTCAGAACCAAATATAATACTAAAGTCCTTAGGCTAGGCACTTAGGCAAAGTATATTAATGCAGGAGCTCTGACATCAGCATGGATGTTCTACCAGGGGGGTGTTGCCAGGGGATCCAAGGCCCCACAAAAGGTAAGGGCTCCTTGCCCCTAAGTTGGGGATACCTTGCAGGAGGAGAGGCGATAAGACCCTGCTGCCGAAGACCTGACGTTAACACGGGAGGGATGTATGAGACGACACATGCAAGTGTACAGATGGCCTCTGGAATGCCAGAGAGTGTTACCAAAGGCCACTAAACCAATAAAGCAAAATACGGTCTCCCTGAGTCAAGCAAGACTCCACTGTCAGCACACCAGCTACACCTCACCTGCCTGGAAATACTGTGCAGCGGAGGCAGCGCATGTGCCTTATATCCCAATCTAATTGGCTTTGCTCTCTCCTTGGAGGAATTAACCCATGGCTGATGCCAAAGCGTCACATCCTTTACAAGGTTAGGAGATGTTATACAGCCACAGTAAGAACCCTGTCATATTTAACAGGGGGGAAAATGAATTTCATGGATTAACTATCATCCAAACTATGTGTCTATGCCAAATTAACCTACCATAGCTATTAGTGTAGCGTAAATACCTATATATCTAATTGCTTGTGCTTCATTAGTAGGATCAAAGGTTAACCCCTGAACAAACTGTCAGCCCCATGAAAGGAAACAGCCAGAATTGACCAGAGTCCAAGTCAACAGCTCCAGAGAGTGGACTGTTTACTTCTCATCCACCTGTGCCCCTTTTCTAAGCCCTAGGGAACAACCTGCAGAAGAGGGGGCGTGGGTAGAATGTAAAGGCTCCGATTGGGTGAATGGTGAAACTACAAAGATGTAGTCTGGACACTCATTTGTGATACAACTTGATTGAACAAACAACATGTCAACCACCCCACTGGATGGTGGGGCTGTGGGGGTGGGACACAACAGCGCGTAGATTGGTTTTGCACGAAGGATGCTTAGCTATGGATTATCACTTATAGCTAAAAAAGGAAAAAAAAAAACAAACAGAGAAAGATGCAAGACAGTTATGGCAGAATACATGATCTGGGGAATGGGGTGGGGTGGGGAGGGAAAGGGAAAAATGCCCGAACTGAATTGGAAAATGATTACGAAATGCACAAAGCACCTCAATTAACATAAATAAATAAAAAAATAGTTAAAAAAAAAAAAAAAAAAAAAAAAAAAGAGAAAGTCACTGGGACTGGGAGACAGATGAGAGAAGTACAGTAGGTGCAGAGAGAACAATTATCATACAGAACACTTGTGTCACTCAAGTTTTTAAATATATATACACCTGAAATACAGTACATACATACATATCATACATCATTTCCAATATACTCCTTCGGATTGAAACTCTTAATAGACCTCAAAATGGAAGACTCGGCTTCCAGGTTAGGAGTTTGACACTTGCCCTGAAAGAGGGCGTTAGCGTAAGAAAGTGATAGAGAAGATAGCCAAATGCCTCCTCCTGGACCCCAGTGCATACAGTACCCTGTAACATGCAGCCCCACAGGTGCATGGCCCATAACATGCCCCCACATGCACTACAGAGATAACGCACATACAAACTTGTTTACATCCATACAAGTATTTTGAAATTGATCATATACCTCTTTATAAGTGAGTGTAAGGAAATCCCAGGTTTAAAAAACAACACACTGTGGACCGGGACACCAAACGCTCTCCAATGTGCCTCATAGATATACAATCAGTGTTTATCTGGCCATTATACTAGTGTTTGAACTTTATCATTACTACCTCCTCCTTTTCTCCTCAGCGTCTGTGGCAGGGGAACTTTTTCCCTGGGAGAGACATTGTGTATACATATGTCCTATCACCCCCACGCGGGCACTTCTACCAACAAAACTGATAGTAATAGAATTACCATCCATAGGTCATATTGATGGAGGCAAATGAGTTTATTTGGAGTTGACTTACAGGAATTGGGGTATTAGGGGGTTTTTCTTGTAGAAGTGCAGACAGAACTGAAGGGCAGCTGCACCACTGAAAACCCCACTGGAGCATGGGCAACTCGATGGAATCTATGCGAGCGTGTGAGCCGCGTCGGTGCCGCGACTATACAGTGCACCAAGCGTGGGCGCAGCGATGGTTGAAAAGTCTTCCGTCGACAAGCGCAGTCGCTTACTGATTACTCGGGAGCGGTTGGATTAGGAAGGGGAGCTGGGGGTTCTTCGGTGAATCCTGGCAAAGTTGTGTTGCACGGAATCGCTGGAGATTGGTGTGATGCACGTATGTTTACGTTCATGCGTTTGCAAATGCAGCGGTCGCTAGTGCGGAGTAAGGACGTGGTTTGGCTATTCGTGGAGACCTTTGTGTGATTGTAATAGCAGTGCTCCGCGGTCGGCGAGAACTTGATGAAAAAGTGTTACTCGATTAGGAGATATGGTAGGTACGAAGGACCGTTTTCTTGTGGTGTAGATGGCTCGCGCATTGATCTGAATGCGTGGCAGTCTTTGGTGACGCGTCCAGGTAAGAGGAAAGCGAAGTCTAGTGGAGGAGTGAACAAAGTTACTTCGTGATTGAGTGCGCAGAGGAAGTGAGAGAAGAGCGCACGAGCGAGCTTGTAAGAAGATCACGTATGTCTGGTGGAGATGGATCAGCTGAGTAATGAGCGAAAACCAATAGCACGCAAGGTGTAGAGGAATCGCATGCACTCCACACATTATTGACGAGCGTGGACGGTGTGCTTTTAGTGCCCCAGCCTCCAAGGAGTGGGATAGAAGAGTGGGAGGGAGGTCAGTGGGCGGCTGGGCGGCTTTCAGCGCTGATCGAAAAGACAGGATTCCAGTTTGGAGGGCGAGAGGAGCGAGGGGGCGTGCCGATGAAGTAGGGTGTGAGTGAGGCGAGAGAATGGAGTGAGTTGGGGAAGGAAGAGGAAGCGCAGGTAGTGTGGGTTCGTGCGCTGGCGTGCGGGGAGTGCATGACAGGAGAGCTGTGGTGGTAGCGGGTGAGCAGAGGTGCAGGAGAGACGGGGTGCGAGGCGGAGCGGAGGGGAGATGGCGTTCGCACAGAGGGTGTGCAACGTGGGAGCGTGGGTGGTGCGCGGTGTGTGGGGGTGTGATTTGCGAGTTGGAGCTTACCGTGGTTGTGCGTCGTGACTGGTTGAGTGCGAGGAAGGACGCATAGCAGAGAGAGTGAGTAATGATCGGCACCGATAGAGGAGAGAGTGAGAGAGTGAGTGAGGTGAGGAAGTAGAGTCTGTTGTAAGAGAAGAGAGTGTGTGAAGAGGAGCGTGAGGAGTGTGGAGGAGAAGCGAGCGGAGTGACGTGAGGCGAAGGAGTGAGAGCGCTGAGACGCGTGCGGGAGACTGTGGCAGGCGTTCCGCCGGGCACTTGGGGGGTGTTGGGGGTGGGTTGGTGTGTGGTTCGGGTGGGTGCGGGTGGTCTGGGGGTGGGAAGGGACAGGAGGTGCTCGGCCTAGGAAGGTAGAGCCCAAGGTGACTGTGGTGAAAGGGAGATTGTGCAGTCCAGCCGTGTGTGAATACAGTCCACAGTCTCACAGAGCCTAGAAAGCTCGTAGTGGTGCAATTTGCGAGAGTGACGGTGAGCTTGGGGAAGCGCGCGCGTCGCTTGCTGAGTGTGGTGTGCGCGAGGCTATCCTTCTATAGATGCTATTGTGGCCGTTCTTCTCATGCTATATATAGTCTCATGTTATTGTAATGTTAAACTTAGCCACCCTGGGGCCCTGAGAAAGGGACAAACCACAAGTCAGGGATCCTGAATTTTACCCACCACAGCCCTGGGCAAGAGATAGCCCTGGTAGGTGGCTGTGGAGAGCACGAAGGCTGAACACTGACAAGGTCAAAAGTGCAGGCTGCAGGAAGCTCAGCTCAGGTAGCCGAGTTCATAAGGAAATGTAACCTTTCACTCAGTAGCCAGGAGAAGAGCCAGTCAATTTACAATATGTCAAAAGTTTGATAGGACTGAGCCCAGGGTCAACAGATGGATTAACCTCTGGGACCACTTATCTGACATCCACTGCTGTAGCTCAGGAACTTTTAACACCCAGAAGTCTGGACAACCAGAAATGTGTGCCTCTCTTTGAATGGTGATTAATGCTCAAGAGATCATAAAAGTACAAGACACGTTTCCCATGTCTACAGATTTCAGTGGCATGGTTCTTTATTGCAATCTTCTGTTAGGTGTTGTTGATATACTTATTCTAATATCTTTTCTTCTTAAAGTTCATCCACAGGGGATTTGTATCTAATGTATATCTCTCATTTGTAGGTGTCAAGTTTAGAACCTGTCCAATCATCACAGACGTATGGCAATCTCTAACTTTGAGCCAGCATAGATTTGCTTCTCTCTCGATCATTATGAATATCTGTGATTTTTCTATAAAGTGAGTCAAGGCTCAGGTGCGCACATCAGTTACATTCCTCGGAATAGTTGAATCTCCAACCAAGCGACATATCAGATCTTTTTTTATGTGAAACAGCATGAGGCTCTACTACCAAGCTTGCGAAATTCCAACATACACTGCCGACGTAGCATTTATACTGAAATCTCCTAATTACTGGGATAATCATGCAGAGCTTCTCCGACCTACGCTTCAATCATTCTGTTTTGCCACACTTGTTGTTTGTCCCCCAGGTTTCCCACCAATATATTCCTTCTACTCCTTTATAATTAATAACATCTTTTATCAACGTATCTTTTTACGTTTCACAAGTCTATTCTAAAATTTCTATTTGTTATTTGGGGCCGGCATAGGTGGCTTTGCGGACCAGGGCCTTTATCTCTCTAGCCACAAGTTGGCAGAGGTCAGGTGGAATCTCTGTGTGTTAAGTCTAAGTCCTCGTTGGTCTACCGAGCGTGAGTTGTTCCGGGCCACCTGGGGCTACATATGGGGTGATGACTTTTACTAACACCAAAAAATCTATATTTGTAGTCCTTCTCAGTAGTCCTTCTGATTTGTTTATATAACTGTTTTTCATTTTATTGTAACGCTCTAACATCAGTTATCTTTTCTCTTATTGTGATCATTCTTTCATTTAGGTACTTATCTGGCGCACGATGATAAGCATTTTAACCACGGATTCTATAGCAGGAGCTTCGGTAACATCCGTATGCATAATAGGACGCTTGTTATATGAGATGGTATATGAACTACTAATCTCTCGTTTATCGTCTAATACCCTTCAAGCCACTAACAAAAATTCTATGGCGGTAGGCGTTGTAAAGGCATGTGTAGTGAGCTTGGTAGAAACTTATCCACTACACTTCACATCAGCCGTACGAGCACTAAGACGAGGTATGGAGATTCAGTAGTTGCAGTTGTAGGCACGATTTATTGGTACTCTCCATAGGTCGGCGAAGTTACTGAATAGGTAGTAACTAATGTCTCGACTGTCGCTATGGAGCGACGATGTATACAGCTTATCTCTAGGCTTACTTCACTTTGCTCTCACTCGCGCTCCCACTCCTCCCACCAAGATGAGACGTAATCAAGAGAGAATGTCGCAGTAAGTTGGTAGATAATAATCCTCGAGATCGGAAGTCTACAGTCTCTTTGCGACTAGGAGCATAAGGAGACTTCCAGTAGCTACGAAAAAGTAGAACATCAATCAAAACATTAATGACTGCAATAAGTACCCAACAGACCTCCATATTCGAGGATATAGGAGGAGGTGCATCAAAGGTATAGACGGTATCATGAGTACTTATGCGACGCGAACTCTTGTGAGTCACTCAATAGAACCATGTCACAGACATGCATAGTATCACTGAACTACAGAATGTGAGGATGGAATATTGTTAAAAAGTCAATGAAGCCGTGGACATGTATCTGGTGCAGAGAATAAGAGGAGTGAAGTCATATTATAGTGACATCGAAGTACATAGGTCCGCTATTTGGCCAAACATGCACATTGGCTGTGTCAGGACACGCTGTGCCCATGTACTCGATGTGGGCCGGCTGTCGGACACGAGCTGTAAATCGTGCAGTAGCACGAGGGGTTAGCGGATAATGGCTGGGCATCAGGGTAAGTCTTTCTATCAACCATTTCTCAAAAGTAGTACCATTCTAACACGACACTGCCTTCACCAAAACATAACTGGACTTGTAGAGCCAGAAGTACATTTCTAGATACACATCAACAGAACAAGCAGATGAGGTATAGAAGTGTAAGTCACACCCACTAATTCGCCCACAACCGAGCCCACAAATCATTCCCACACACATTATACGAGAGAGAGATCAGTTTTTGAATGTATTACTTTGGAAAATTGTTCCGAAAACACAAGTAGAGACCAGCATCCCATTACCACTTGACTAACCGACTGATCACCATGACTATAAAAAGTGTTATGCGTGCGATTTGGCCCAATCCATTCAAATGAGCTTAGTAATTTAGTTTGATTCCTTTCGCATCGATTCGTTCAATTTATTTTAGAATATGATTAATGAGTATACTCCACATGTTGCCATTAACTTCTCTGAAGTATCATATCTTATCCAAATTTGAGTGAGCGTGCACTACGATACCGTCGATCTGCCTCCGACGTTCATATCAGACTATGTGCCTATAATCTATGTGCCACTTCACTTATCTTTAACACTCGATGGTCTACATATTCAGTTTTACTAGTGTATCTTTTGTATGTTCTCTTAGCTCATTATGTTATGAACTATATTCTAGAGTGAGATGAGATTCTTAAAAGTTGCCACACTAAATGAGAGTAGATTCCAACGATATTAGCTCAGAACATTAATTCAAGATCAGCAATATATAAGTTACTAAAGTGCGAAGTACGTTGGTGGGGTGCTGGTGAGAATAGAAATATCAGGTGGTTATATGACACGCACCTGTCCAGCGACTACCTTCGCATACGAGGAGGAGCGCAAGTTTAATCATTCTCTGGTCAAATCCTATTCAACATACGTATCTAACAACCCATTGTCATGCTCAATTTGGCACAAGAGTTTTTGCTAGAGGGATTCTGATGCCTTCCTTCTCTGACCTCCATTTGTGCTTTGCCGTGACAGTGTTGCAGACTTACACATGCTAAGGGACAAATACAATATGTATCACACTTTGGATGAGAGGTATTATAAAATGAGAGTGGAGCGTCCCTAAGAGTTCATAGATATTACAAGAGATATCATCCGAGGGATATACTAAAAGTGAACAGACATTATGAAATTCGTAGAGACTCGAGGAAAATAGCGAGCATAAAACAATGAAAACACTTACAATGAGATAGTACATGATGGCGATTTAGCACCCATCCATACAAGATTCTACACTGAAGGTGCGACATGCACCTACTTCACTGACTTGTCTTGTGAGTACTATTTGCCAAACTTTATCAGTAATCTATTCTCTGAGAGAAGCACTTACGAGAATAGGGAGTGTTCCGAAATGAGTAGTCGACTGTTTAAGTATCATGGCCTTCTGAGGTATCTCAAACATACACTGAAGTAGATGACGCTCTTATGCGAAGCATGTTTATTAAAATCTAGAGGTTACGTACTATCTAGAAGGTGTAGCGGCGTCTGACATGTGATAAAGAGATCCACATGCAGAGAGGTCGGAGAGTTATACAATGTTGTTGCAAATGTGCGAATTCAGATAAGTCAAAGTTGTAGCATAGGCCATCCATCCAGCGATGGTAGAGGAAAATAGTGTCTATCAGGAGCACACAAAATACACAATCGTTACAGGCATGTGGGAGAGCAAGGCGAGCAATAAATAGAGGAACTACTAAGGAATTAGACCCACAAGGGGAGCAATTCGAATAATATATGAAAATAATAAAATAATAGAAACATCTGAATGTTTGAAAAACGGTAAAGTTGTTTTGTCGAATTGTAATTGGCAAGGGATGACTCGTAGCAGTAGTGAGTAATTGAAGATAAAGGGGAAATGAAAATTTAGGACTCACACACTCGCTTGTACATTAATTATATCTGACTGAAAAGGATAGTCTTCAATGAAACACACACACTCACTCACATTTGTATTATAGATCGTTACACATTAAGGAAAAACACGCAAGTATCTAGCCTCTCTCATTCTAATAAACTTGCACGCACAAAGCGCACCAAGAATACAAAAATTTGTAATTGGCAGGTCTCTTTGTTTCCTTGTCCAGACATTATTTTAAGCTATGCCCTCTCGATGGAGCTACACCATTCCATAGCTCGGGAACATAATTAGGAGTTTCATCAGGTGTTTGGTTTCTAACTGATATCTAGAGAATTCAGGGAGAGTGTCTAGACTCTTCAGTCACATGATAATACGAAAGCCTCTTGCCCAAGAGCCTTCCAGATTAAGTCACACCCACATTCATACATCATGTAAACATGAATGCTACATCGCTATTGCACACTCTACAGGTTAACTCTCACCAAGGCAGAATCTGGGAGTACAGCAAACAGACGGTGGCCAAGTGGACAGATACGATCAATGTCGACGTAAGGGGTCTTTTTGTTATCTATGGGCGAGAGAGACTTAACTTACCATAGACTACTCCCACTAAGGTCAAAAAGATTATCTCAAGTGAGCATAGGCTGACAAGTCGCTCTTCTAGCTGCCACAGTACTTTGGATCGTTCTGTTCTCTTACTATTGTCAAAACACAGGATGCCGTTTTTTGGGTGCCAGTATCCAGGCTGTAATCACCCTGTAAGTCTATCAAGTTTGGCAAAGTATACTGGTATACGAGAGAAGGCCGCCCTCAATAAGAGCATTATACATATTCACGACAGTACACGAGGGTTCGCTTTGAGATAGTGCGTATAGGCGTGAAACCAGAGTGTATAATTGTATATTATATCTCAAATTAAATAAGATAGACAGAGAACTGCATTTATATGGTTCACCAGATGCTACTGTTGAAGAGGAACTCTCTATAGCGATTCACTATGAATTGGCAGAGCACACATCAGAATACTGCTATGAGCTCTTAGAAGCTCATTGGCTAAGATGATAGGAACGGAGAGTTAAATAGCATGATGTAAATTATTTACGACTTAAATTAACATAATGGACAGTGACGGTATATCACTCTCTCATCATGCATTTCTCTCACTAGTTAGTGTTCCCTCCTTTCATATTTTACTGTGAGATCTGGAGAGTACGTGAGTACTATTTTCAGCTAAGCTCTATTTATTATTTAGTGTCTATTCTCACCACTCCTCACGCTCTGCACTAAAGCGATGTCGTTACGACATGCAAGTCTAGGAGTCGTGTCTACCTCGAGAATAGTACGTCACTGCCTATTTATTTGGAAGAAGAATGGCAATACCAGATATGCAGATACTGTTAGGGACTGGCTAGTTGAGAGAGCAGGAGGCCCATTAATATCAATATCGAGGTCTGACTGTGTACAGTGAAGGCTCACTATCAAGCACGTTTGAAAATTCTTCTCTACCAGTCTACTGCCGTGTTCCTATGTGAGGTGTAAAGAGAAAGGCGGTTGTTATAGTTTTTAGGTATTAATTTTACTGCACTGTCCTTCTTCAAGGTGAGTGAATCTGTTAGCTAGACAGCTGGTAAAGCAATGAAATCATCTTGCTAGGCAGGTCTCTTCTGAGTGAGGCAGTTCTTTGAGGGCTACCACCATAAACAAAGCTCTTAATGAACTAAGTCATATAATCATAATATGTTCATGTTGAGATATCAGATATGGCGCAGAACTCGAGTCCGAGATGATTACGCTTATACTAATTAACCACGTTCAAGAAACGTCTTAGATATCATTCGTCGATATAGATTAGTACTGAGTATCTCTGCTTTATTAATATATAATTTCTCATGACCACATATTTCTCTTGTATCATATATACTTTCTATTGAGCTCTCGTTACAGAGAGATAAGGTTGTTGCCAAGCGAATATCTGGAGTGATTAAAGAGAGAGATGGCGCTAGGTATCTGAGCAATGCCTCCAAGGGAGGACAAAAGACGCGCTGATCAAGCAATGGAAGTATATCTACCTTATATATAGTGATGGTAAGAGATATTGGTTTGTGTCCCTACTGTGAATCTCATCACCTTGCTGATAAATACGTCTCGCACTATAGCTAATAAAAATATCATAGGATACTTGACAGATAACTGTGAAATTGAAGTTACGGACTATACGTTTAGGTGAGATTACCTGTAGAGAAATAATATTAATACAGCCTATGAGCAGCTGATACGTTTGATAGAAAGCATGGTTTTTCTTGACGATCGAGATATACGATCATACAACGCTCATGTTTACCTTGTTACGTTACTGCGTGCTAATGTGCGACCATAGACACGATACATGCTATCATAGATGTTGTCAGAGATACTGTTCATATCATCAGAACTATCTCATACAGTGTGAGAAGATGATATATAGGTTTCCGTTAGCAATACGCATATGTGCATGTGCTCTCATCGCTATTTTCACGATTGGACAAGACTGTATGAGAATTGTAGCAGCTATAGAGATCACTGTTAGTGCTAGAAACCGAATCCACTCGCTTGCGTGAGTCCAATTTCAGTGATAGCGTGGTATATTCACATCAAGCAACTCTGCTGTCAAGCGCATGAAGCACAGTCCACATGAACTAGTATATCTAGGATCGTGATATAGCATTGTAAGGATACAGAATTAACTTCCATCTCCACTTAGCCCAATATAGTGAGAAAATTTTCTTACAGGACATGCCCAGCAGGCTTCTCTCCTAGGTGAATTCTACATCCTGTCACTTGACAATCAAAGCTTAGCCATCAAAGTCCATCCTTAATAACCACCTCTTGTCAGCTTGAGATACAACCATGCCAGTTTTAAGCCATTAATTACCTTTATTCAATTCCTTGTTCCCATAGGCTCAAGACCATCTTATAATAGAAAATATATTCAATCTAACTTCAAAAGTCCGCATAGTTTTTAATAGCTCCCACACTGTTCAAAAGCTAAGTGCAGAAGATCTCCCAAACTTAAGAAACTATTGATGTGAGCTTCTTTAACATCAAAAACAGTTTATCGTTCCAATAAGTACAGTTTCACAAAATAAAAATTCATATTTCACGAGAGCGGAATGGAGATAGAATAAAAATGATCAAGCCAAAGAAAGACTAAAACTCAGCAGAGTGGACACCAAATCCTACATTGTCATGGTCTTGACATCTCTGGAGGCTCCACTGAAACTTAGGATTCATCTTCAGAGCTTCACACAATGTCCTCTCAGGGCCTCATTACAGCAACTCCAACTCGACCACACATTGCCTGGCATCAGCAGCAACCTGACAAGAGCCTCCATTGAAAGATACTAGTGATATCTTCCATGCCGAAAACTGGTGAGCCATATGGACAATACTAACCGTCATGTTCATTAATGCCAAGCTTGAAATCTATCTTCACCTTCTTGGCCTACAACAGCCTCTGTACGCCAACTCCAGGAAAGTATTTCCTTAGGAAGTAATTTTTGAGTAAGGAGCAAGGAAGGCCTTTAGTAGCATTCTCAGTTTAGGCTTTTTCCTTTCAAATGAATTTTCATATTCATCATTTGGAATCTCCAGTGGGTTGTGGCTTGCCCACAAGTCACCTTTGTTACCATCCTCGTGCAGAGTACAAGGTTTCTCTTTAATTGTGCTAATAATCGTTAACAACTATAGGTGCTCTTCTCAGCCATCCTCCTTGTCTCGTGACTTGTAAACTAGCTGACGCTACATTTACCTGGCCAAATTTCACATTTTTACATGTATTGATCTGCTTCATTAGGAATTTTCAAACTTAGTTTGATTCTGAAAGAAAGTGGTTGCAATAGCACATGCCTAAAACCTGCAATATTATCTCAGTCTTGAAAATTCCCTTTTACCAAAAACATTAGTCCATTAATTTTTAATTCAACCTCAAGTCTTAGAAGCATATGAGCAAGATATAGCCAGATTCTTTGCCCGAATGCAGCAAGAATGGCCTCTAGCCCAGTTCCTCATAGGCTCCTTATTTCCCCCTGAAACCACATGAAGTGGGCCTCCACTTTTATCATCTCTCTTGGCATGCTACTTCCCAAATACCATCATAATGGCCCATTAAACTCTGCCTTCTAGCTTTCTAATGAAGCCTCTTCAGCCCACACCTGCAAACTCTTTTACATACCTCCGACAAACCACTTCCAAAGGCCTACAATCACAAGGTCAGGCTTATCATGGCAATGACCCTACTTCTTAATACCATGTCTTTTGTATTCAATTTTTTAAATTGCTGTGCGAAATATCTCACAAAAGTAACTTAATCAAGGAAGAGTTTATTTTGAGCTTCAATGGTTTGATGGTGTTCACTGGTTCATTGGTGGTCAAACATAACGCTGACAGCCTTACGCTTAGCCAGGCTCACGGGGGGAGAGATGGCTTCAATGGTTAAGATTGCTGACTGCTCCTTGCAGAGGACCTGGGTTCGATTCCCAGCACCCTAATGGCGGCTAAGAACCGTCTTTAAGCAGGCATGGTGGCGCATGCTTTAATCCTAGCACTAGGGAGGCCAGGGCACAGGTGGTTCTATGAGTTCAAGGCCAGCCTGGTCTACCAGCGTGAAAGTTCCCAGGCCAGCTGGTGTTTATAGGGAAGGACCCCTGTCTGAAATGAAAATAGAGTCAGGTCATCCTCAGCCTTACAATGTGAGGGGATTAAATGCCACCCTGGGCTACATGAGACTGCTAATCTCAGGAAAAAAAAAAAAAAAAAAAAAAAAAAAAAAAGCCAGGCTCAGATACTTATTCTCAATAAACCAATTAAAAAAAAAAGCCAGCCTCAAGATACCTTTTCTCAATAAGACATTAAGACATTACTCTGGTAGTATAATCAGAAAAGTGAGATTTGTTCAATTTGGCCACATTGGGAAGAGAACAAAGAGATTTCCATGGATACCCCCCAGGTTTCATCTTCAAGGGCCTGGGAACATGAAGGTATTGGTTTATAATACAGAGTCAGAGGTATGCTATATGAGTAGTCGAGGCAAGGTATGGACCTTTCCCTCACCATTATCGCGAGCTCCAGTCTCTCCTGAAAGGTCCTCTGACAACTTATAAATCTTTCTTCCCCTCTGGCTGGTCTCAGGGCCTCAGCCTTTCTTTTCCTTCTGGAAACTTAGATATTCTTGGGGAAACTTTCCATTTCTTTGGTCGCATTCTTTTTTTTAAAAAAAAATTTTTTTTATTAATTTTTATTTATTTCTTGTATGTGTATGTGTACTGCCAGCATAGCAGTTTGTGCACCCGTGTCATGGAATTCTGCGGAGGTCAGATAGAGGGTCTCAGAATTACCCCCTGGGAACAACATAGGAGTTTTCTCATGAATTGCAAGTTTCCAGACGGTTCTCTGCTGGCATGTGGGTGCTGGGGATCGAACCCGGCGTCCTCTGTAGAGCGGTCGGCGCTCTAAACCACTAGGCCATCTCTCCAGCCCCTGGGTCCATTCTTTTAAGTCTGATAGTTAAAGGGAAGGACCAAGTGTCTTTAAAACATCTTCATTCCTGTCAGGACAGTTACAGTCAGATGGTCTGGCAACAGGAACATAGAGCAGCTGGGCACGTACATCTTACATTCAGGAAGCAGAGGGAAATGAATGCTTGTGCTTAGCTTGGTCTCTCTTTCACTCAGGTGGAGATGTCAACCCATGGAATGATGTCACCCACTCAGGGTGGATCTTCCTACCTCAATTATCTGAGTCTAGAAACTTCCTCACAAGCCCAGAAGCTTGTCTCCTAAATGCTTCCAGATCCTTTCAAGTTCACAAGCCTTCACACAAGGTTAGTAAGCCTCTATTCAAATTGGAACATGCAAGAGATCAACTAGGATCCATTAGGACAATTGGCCAGTGTAAATCTTATTATAAATTTCTTATCCTCTGCAAAATACATAGTGTAATTGATTTTATTGTAATCATTGGATTTTGTTTTGTTAGTGTACACTGTTAGACATGGCAGCACAGTTGTAATCATAGCTCTTTGGTGGATGCAACAGGAACATTGTGAGCTTGAGGCCAGCCTACGACCTACATACCAAGGTCCAAGCCAACCTGAGTCACACAATGAATCTTTGTCTCAAAACAACATAATCTTAAAAACAACAACCCCAAAGACCTTATTTTCCCAGATAAAGAGAAATAGTTCCCACATGGCTTTTGTAAAAGAAGTTGTAAAAATAGACACCTGGAAAGTCAGGGATTTGGGTTTTTTTATTTTTTATTTTTTTATTGTTTAATTTTTTTTTTTTTTTTTTTTTTTTTTTTTTTTTTTTTGTATTTCATACATCATTTATTAGTTCGGTTTAGACATATTCCCTTCTCCATGCCCCCCACCCCACCTGAGTTCCTGCACTCTGCCATAACATGTCCTGCATCTTTCATTCTGGGTCTCTTTTCCAGAGTTTTTTTTTTTTTCAAGCAGCAAGCTTATTGTTTTTTTGGGGAGAACTTCACTTGTTTCAGTCTTTTTTTTCCCAGTTCTTTGTTGGTTGTTCTCTCCAAACTTATAATTGCATATATATATATAGTATATATATATTTATAATTATATACTACTCGATCTGAGTTGGAGGATTTTCCTTCTTCCTTCTTTTTTTCTTTCTTTTTTCTTTTCTTTCTTATCGTTTCTTTCTTCTTTCTTTCTTTCTTTCTTTTTTTTTGCTAAAGTGTCATGTTTTCCTTAAGTGAGTGCTCCAAGGATCCTCCTTGGCAAGCCCAAACAACCATCAAATCTTTAACCCTTAGTGCTCCACACTGGGGTCTTTCCTTCCCATGGCCACCCAATGAGGTCCGGTAAGCTACAGTCTGTCTTGATCTTCCTGTATGGCCTCCACGATACATTCCTGGGGTAGTCCAACATGGCAGTCTATACTCTGAAGAGGCTGAAAATCCAGTAGCTGTTCAGTCAGGGATTTCTTTTTAGGTTGTATTTAGCTTATTGTCTTAGGACAGATAAATTGTACAAAGTAGTGAATGGCATCAAAATATTAATTAAATAAAGCCTAGAGATATTTTAATCACCCATTCCAGTTGGTCTCTTATTGTAGTTATTATGGAATCTAGCTTTGTGGTTTGATGTCATCTGAATAAACTGAATCCTCACATGGTTTCTACTCATCCTGATAACTCTTTGGCCATTAGAATCCATTAGGCCGAATTGTTTCACCCTTTTTTGGCTTCTTCAGCTTTGTAACCTGGATTTAGGAGCTAAATATTCTCTGAGTCTTACTAAAGTCAAGATCCACTGAGTAGTTGAAATTCAGAAGGGAACCTGCCTCTGCTTAGAGTTTTTAGTTTACAGACTGGCTTTTTTAAGTAACCAGTCTGGGCTTCCAGTTCATCGATGTTCTTATGGAGGCTAGAAATCCAAAGCTAAGGCGTGAATGGGGCATCATCTTGTCTCCTCCAGCTTCTTGGTAGCGCTAAGTACTTCTTGTGTTTATCTTCACAATTTTTCCTCCATGATATTTATTGAATGACTGCTATTAGTGAAAATTTTTTTTACACGAGCCAGGTTACTAAGGATATGAAAACTTTTTAGAATTAATCAGGAAGAATTTATTGGAAGTTTCCTCCATATTCTTGTTGGATCTAGTCAATAAAATTGGTTTGGAGCTTAATTTGCACAAGTATTTTTTGTTAATGAGAAACACTTTATTGGCATAGTCATTCCTTGTTAAATTTACAGAGTGAAGCAGTGACTTTTAAAAATTAGTAACAGCCCGGACCAGGCATGGTGGAGCATGCCTTTTATTCTAGCAACTTGGGAAGGACAGTGGCAAGGCGGATTCTTTGTGAGTTCAAGGCCAGCACCTGGTCTACAGAGTGAGATTTTCCAGAGACAGCTGGGGCTATAGGGAGACCCTATATAAATAAATAAATAATCTGTATTTGAAAAAAAAAATAGTACAAGCCAGTTTCCCCTATACTAGTTTCACTGGTAGTTGAGGTCAGTAGGTCAGCCAACAAATCAACACCACTTAAGATTGTTTTAAGCCATTAGGAGACAATCTGTAAAACTAGTACAGCCCTTCCCCCACACCCATCAGAATGCATAGATATTCTCTGCATAACTGTTGCATCTTTCTCTGTTTGTTTTTTTTTTCTTTTTGCTATAAGTGATAATCATGAGTACAAGCATCCTTCGGCAAAACCTATCTCAGGCTGTTGTGGCCCAAACCCCACAGCCCCACCATCCAGTGGGGGGTTGACAGTTGTGTTGTTCAATCAACAGTTGATAAAGGAGTGTCCAGACTACATTGCTGTAGTTTCACACATTCACCCCAATCGGAGCCTTTAATTCTACCATCGCCCTTCTTCGCAGGTTGTTCCCTAGGCTTAGAAAAGGGGAAGGTGGATGAGAGGTAAAAACAGTCCACTTTCTCTTGGATGCTGTGCTTAGGAGTCTGTCAATAGCTAAAATGTAAAAAAAAAACTGAGAGAAAGATGCAGGACAGTTAGTGGCAGAATGCATGATCTGGGATGGGGTGGGGGGTGGGGGGAGGGAAAGGGAATAAGCCTGAAACTGAATTGGATAAAATGTATGAAGAACATGGCACAATGATCAATAAAACTAAATTAAAAAAAAAAAAGAAAAGAAAATTCCCATGAAAAGGCATTGGCCAAGAACAAGATCAGATAGGGCTTGTCATACTACCAAGGATGATGGACATGNGGGGGGGAAGGGAAAGGGAAAAATGCCTGATCTGAATTGGAAAATGATGTACGAAATGCACAAAGCATCGATAAAAAAATTAAATAAAAATAAAAGATTTAAAAATTTCATCGTAGAAATCTTTAATGACTTTGGTCAGGTGTGTTTGGAGATATTTTATTTTATTTTTTATTTTATTATTTTTTAATTGATGCTTTATGTATTTCATACATCATTTTCCAATTCAGTTCAGGTATATTTCCCCTTCCCTTCCCCCCCTCCCACCCCACTCCATCCCAGATCATGCATTCTGCCATAACTGTCCTGCATCTTTCTCTCAGTTTTTTTTCCATTTTTTAGCAATAAGTGATAATTTATCAATTGCTGCTGTCCACGTTTGTTCTACATAAAATCTGTATAACAACAACTTTGGGATTGGCACATACAAATGTTCTCTATAATTTTTCTGTTGTACGGTATCACCTAGGAGATATTTTATTTTTTTTAAAGGGTATTGTGAATGGGAGGGTTTCCATGTACTCTTTCTCCAGTTGCTCTTTATTGGTATGGAGAAAGGCTACTTATTTTTGTAGATTAATTTTATAACCTTCCACTTTACTGAAAGTGTTAATCAGTTCTAGGAGTTTTCTTGTGGAAGCTTTGATATCTCTTAGGTATAATATGATGGGCATCTGTGAAAAACAGGATAATTTGACTTCTTTTCTAATTAGTGTTTCTTTAATTTCCTTTCTTGCATGTATAATATGTCGATAGATTGTTAGAATGATATAATTCCCTTAGATTATTTTTTACACTAGCTAGGCCTTATTTATCCTTTCTCCCCTCCCTGTCTAGCCCTCCCTCCATGTCTTCCACATTTAAAGTGTCCCCATTGTCCCCATTTCTCCCTTGATAATAAAAGTCTCCTCTGGTCCCACCTCTCTTGAGGTCCTTCTTTCCCTTTAGCCCCAAATTTCCTTCTATAACCCTTCTCCCCTCCAGTTTAGACACCCCCATTTTATCCATTTTTCCTTTAGTAACACCTGTCTCCTACTACTCTTCTGCCTCAGGTTCCCTCTTTCCCTTTCCCTTCCTGGTTCTTTTTCATTTATGTGGTTCCTGAAGTTACATCTAGATATAGACTTTCTTATAAGGATTTGGTGCTAGGATCCACAAATGAGGGACAACGTATGCTGTTTGTTTTTCTGAGCCTGTTACTTAACTTAGCACCTAACAGCTTCTAGTTCCATCCATTTACCTGCAAATTTCATCTTTTACAATAGGTATATTTTAATTATTGTGTTTAAATGGTATCTTAGTATACTGTGATTGTGTCTACTTCATGATCATTTACTGAAGAAGGTTCATAGTTCAACATCATTGGTTGAAATACTCCAACTTTTAACTCATTTTGTAAGACATTCCTACACACCAAGTTTATTTATTACAGTATTTTGGTGATGGTTTTAGATCCAGGCTATGCCAGAGGTATATTAATCAATCACAGTACTCAAAACTAAATGATCCATAGATAGAGGATCACAACAAAGAAAAATATGATAACTTAAGTTTAAATTTGATCTTCCTTATCACAAAGGAGGAAGAGTTTCATTGAATTCTTTGCTACAGAAAATTATTTAGTCACTGAGCAAAAGCCCCAATATGAGGTTTTGGTTTGGACACAGGAGTTTTGTAGGGCATTGTAAGAGGAAAACATGCCCACAATTTTGAAAGAGAAAGAGATGATGATGCAAGGCTCTAAAACTAAGAGTAAGCAAGTTTTGCTAAACAAGTTTTGCAAGTAGTTAAACAATTGCACAAGTACATGAATGGATATTTAAATTCACTAGTCATTAAAAAGAAGCAAAGCAAAGCCACAATGCAATGCTATTTCACCTCCAAAGATGGTTCTCATAAAATAAATAAATAATAGTGTCAAGAAACAACTGCAGTCTACACTCACTGCTATTGGCTATGAAACAGGGCTTGTCTTTGGGATATACAGGCATATGGCTGCCTCTGCTGCACAGTATTTCCAGGCAGGTGAGGTGTAGCTGGTGCTGACGGTGGAGTCTTGCTTGACTCAAGGAGACCCGTATTTGCTTTATTGGTTTAGTGGCCTTTGGTAACACTCTCTGGTGTTACAGAGGCCATCTGTACACTTGCATGTGTGGTCTCAATACATCTTTCCCATGTTAACGTCAGGTCTTCAGCAGCAGGGCCTTATCGCCCCTCTTCTTGCAGGTATCCCAGTTTAGAGGCAAGGAGCCTTTACCTTTTGTGGGGCCTTAGATCCCCTGGCCAACATCTCCCTGGTAGAATAATCCATTACTGATGTCAGAGCTCCTGTATTGATATATTTTGCTTAAGTGCATAGTTTAAGGACTTTAGTATTATATTTGGTTCTGAACAGAGAATCTAATTGGCTATTGGCTCTCTCCTTGGAGGAATAACCCATGGCTGATGCCACAAGCTTACATCCTCTACAGGTTAGGAGATCTCATAAGCCACAGTAAGACCCTGTCATACTAAACAGGAAAAAATGTAATTCATGGATCAACATATCATCTAAATATATGTGTCTATACCAAAGTAACCTACCATAACTATTAATGCTGTTTAAATACCTATATATCTAATTGCTTGTGCTTCATTAGTAAGATCGAAAGGTTATTCCTGGACAAATTGTCAGCCCATGAAAGGAAACAGCCAGAATTGACCAGAGTCCAAGACAACAGCTCCAGAGAGAGTGGACTGATCTGCTTCTCATCCACCTGTGCCCCTTTTCTAAGCCCAGGGAATAATCTGCGGAAGAGGGGGCGTGGTAGAATGTAAGGGCTGCGATTGGGGTGAATGGTGAAACAACAGCAATGTAGTCTGGACCCTCATTTGATCAACCTGACCCCCCGCTGGAAGGTGGGGCTGTGGGGGTTTCGGCACAACAGCCTGCAAATTGGTTTTACATGAAGGATGCTTGTACTCATGGATTATCACTTATAGCTAAAAAATGAAAAAAAAAACTGAGAAAAATATGCAGGACAGTTATGGCAGAATGCATGATCGCGGTTGGGGTGGGGGTGGGGGGGAAGGGAAAGGGAAATATGCCTGAACTGAATTGGAAAATGATGTATGAAATGCACAAAGCATCAATAAAAAATGTTAAAAAAAAAAAAAGAAACAGGGCTTGTCTTTAGTTGAGCAGTTTCTCAGAAAGTCTAACAGATTTACCATATGGCCCAGAAATTCCATTCCCGTCTATTCCAGGGAACTGAAAAAAAAATGTGATTTTAAGTAGTAATTTGTACATAATGCGTGAGAGTAGCACTGTTCATAATAGCTAAAATTTGGAAATCCAAATGTCTGTCATATGCCAACTGGATAAATAAATGTGCTCACGTGAACAAACAACTGAATGTGGTCCAGCGACACAAAGGAGTGAATAAGTGCTGCAACATCTTGTGAGGACAGAGTTCAAAAGCACCATGGTAAGTGAGGGCAGCCAGACACAGCAGCACATATCTTTCATGATTCTGCTTATTCATATATCCAAAGTTTGCGAATCACAAATGGAAAGTAACTGGGTTGCCATCAGGAGCTAGAGATGGAGTGACTGGTTTAGTGGGAATGGGCTGCCTGTGTGGCAGCGACAAAACCTTCTGAAGGTAGATAATTGGAGTTCCACATTGTTGTGAATATACTAAATGCCAATGAATTGTGACCATTAAGTGGAAAATAGTGAACCATTTTATATGAATTTTATCTTCATTAAAAAATTTTTACTAGAAATTTAAGATGTTTTGTTTATTCCTCAGTCTCTTAATTAATTAATTTGCATAGCTCAGTTTATGGTTTGTATCTGTTTGTTTTGTGCACAAGACAAATTAGAGATATATAATATTCAAGTAAGAGATGTTTAATTTGCATTTAAAAAGATTAATTTTTATTTTCTAAAATTATGTGCATGCATGTGTTTCTGTGTGTGGATATGTACACATAATACAGTGCCTGAGGAAGCCAGAGGGTGGCGGACCCCTTAGAGCTGGAGTTCCAGGTGCCGTGAGCCTCTCAGGTTCTCTAGAAGCAAAAGCAGTGTATATGGTTTGAACTGTTGGCTCATCTCTCCAACCCCTTAGTTTGCATTTGTGTAGTAGTGCATACCTTTAATTCCAGGACCCATGAGACAGAGGCAGGTCAATCAGGCCAGCGTGGTCTACATAGCAGGTTCTAGGCCAGCTGGGGCAAGAGGGAGTCCCTGTCTCAAAAAAAAAGTTGTTTTAAGCTGGGGATGGTGGTGCATACCTTTTATCCCAGCACTAAGGAGGCAGATTCTGGCAGATCTCAATCAGACAGATTGAGGCCAGTCAGGGCTACATAGTGAGATCCTGTCTCAGAAAGTAATAACAAGGGGCCTGGAGAGATAGCTCAGTGGTTAAGAGCATTGACTATTCTTATGGAGGACCAGGGTTCAATTCCCAGCACCCACATGGTGGATAAGAACCATTTTTAACTCCAGTTCCAGGGGAATCTGACACCTTCCTCTGACCTCCGAAGCATTGCATGACAAGCGTGCACCTACCTACATGCAGACAGTACACTCATACACATAAAATAATAAATAAAATAGAAAAAGAAAGTAATAACAAAAGGTTGTTTTAAACATTTGTCAGAATCAAATCACTACTATTTTGCTTTATTGTCTAGGATGTCTAGAACATATTCATCTTTGCTGAATACCTTGGCCCACTTCTGATCATGTATGGTGTGGCCTTCTAATCACGCATGGGCTTTGAATATATCTCTGAATATTCAGAAGAGAATATGATTACAGTATAGATCTTGTTTGAGGTCCACCATGTGTAGTCTACAGCCTACCAATCTGAAATCTGGAAAGGGAAAGGAGGAAGTGTGAAGGCTATGGGACTTGTACATGGCCCAAACTTACACCAGGTCCGTGGGGAGCAGGACTGTGGCCTTGGCTCTTGGTCTATGTGAGTCCCATCCCCTAGTGGGCTAGATCAAGTGGGAAGTCTATGACATTTATTCCTCTGACCTAAGGCTTGTTGGATCTCATGGGCCCAGAAAATTTTGTAACTTACCACTTATTTCTCCTTCCTTTCTTTCTTACTGTGGAAAAGGCTTCTATATACTTATAAATCGCAGCAATGCAATAGGTTCTTGGCATGAATTGTGTGCAGTGTTCTGACTTCTGAAGTAATCTTTTCCACTTAATATAGTGGGTATGTCATTTTTACCCTCTCATTTAAGAAAATTCATGTATTTCATTGAAAATTTTTGAGAGTGGCTGCATTTTAAGGGTAATTCACTTTCTTTGGAATAAGGCAGGGACCAAAAATAGAGTCCAGATATAAAATCTAAACTCTATTTTAACTCAAAGGAACCCAGTGCAGATCATGACCCTTATAACTGTGTGCTCACATGTGTGTATGCTCACACATACACACATTCATGTGCATCCACACAAACACATATACATGCACATTATGTTAGGGGAAATTATATACAAAAATGCCCACCCTACAAAGACATGCCCTCTTTACAGAAATCACTCTGTATTAGTTACTTGTCTGTTGTTGTGGTATAACACCATAACCAAGGCAAACTATAGAAGGGAGGGTTTACTGGGCTTATGGTTATAGAGAGTTAAATCATGATAGGAGAATTTGTCATGGTTGGGGAGGCATGGCTGGAGGTGGTCAGGGCAGAAAGCTGAGAGCTCACATCTTCAAGCAGGCCCAGGAACCAGAGAGAGACAGTGACGACTGGAAGTGGGTAAGCTGTATACCCCCAAAGACCACTTGCAGCTTGGCCACACCTCCAAATATTCTCCCCAAACAGTGCCACCAGCGGACCATGTGTTCAGATCCTTGAGGCCTATGGAGGACAATCCTCATTCAAACCATCACAACTTTCTAATTTATTGATTTGGACCTCTTCATCAGAACTCGACTCAGGGCAGCCTTCACATCCTTGTTCCTCAGACAGTAGATGAGAGGGTTCAGCATGGGGGTGACCACTGCATAGAAGACCACTACCACCTTGTCCTGCTCAGCAGAGGCTGTGGAGGTGGGTTCCATGTGTGTGAACAGAGCCATCCCGTAAGACATGGAGACTACAGTGAGGTGGGAGGCACAGGTCCCGAAGGCTTTGCGGCGTCCCTGGGTGGAGCGGATCTGCAGGATGGCAGCCATAATGTAGGCATAGGACAGAGAAACCAGGCAGCAGGGCACCAGCAGCACCGCCACACTGGAGGCCAGGATCACCACCTGGTTGAGGGTGGTGTCCACACAGGCCAGCCTGACGAGGGCCAGCGTCTCACATGCCACATGGTTCAACAAGTTGTTCCCACAGGTGGGCAGGCGCATGGTAACTGCTGTCTCCACGGCAGAATTAGCCACGCCCACAAACCAAGAGACACCAGCCAGTGCCATGCAGAGCCTGGGGCTCATCACTATGGTGTAACGTAAGGGGTCACAGACAGCCACATAGCGGTCATAGGCCATGGCAGCCAGTAACAGAAACTCAGTGCCTCCCAGGGCCAGAGTAAAGAAGTGCTGGGTTCCACACAGGGTGAAGGAGATGGTTTTCTTCTCCAGTAGGAAGTGGGCCAGCATCTGGGGGACCCTGCTGGAGCTGTAGCAGATGTCCACCACAGACAGGTGGCAGAGGAAGAAGAACATGGGCAGGTGGAGACCCCGGTCCAGTGCAATGAAGAGCACGATGAGCCCATTGCCCAGCAGGGTCAGCAGGTAGGTGGGCCCAAACAGGACGAAGAGTCCAGCCTGGATATTCTTGTCACTGGTGAGACCCATGAGGATGAACTCACTCAGCCAGGTCACATTTTCCCTCCTCATGGAGCAGGTGGGTCAGCTGTTCAGCACTGGGGGAGGGGGAGAGTCAAGTGGGGGACAGGTAAAAGTGGGTCAGCTGTTCAGCACTGGGGGAGGGGGAGAGTCAAGTGGGGGACAGGTAAAGATATCCCGTAGGTCTTGAACAAACTCTTACTCTAGGTTAGGTGCTGGATGCAGGACTCAGCCTAGTCCTTTAGCCTAGGTGTTCAGGAAAGAACAGAAGGAAGACAGCGAGGAAAAGTAGACATGGCTTCTGACACCGAGGCATGAGACTCTGAACAACCAGTCTTTGGTCATCCTTTTATATCCAGTATCCAGCGAGTTGAACCAATATGTGTCATTACATCCCTACAGAAGGAGAAAGACTAAAAGGAGTGATAGAAAAGGAGAATGAATCCTACAAGACAAAAAAGAAGCTAAAAGAGAATGAAAAGCTCAGGAAGAAAGGCATGAAAAGGGAAAAGATTGGAATGGTGGTGGAAAGTAGGAAAGAAAGACAAGATTCTTCAATGTTAAGCAGCAGGGGATAAAGTCTTTTGTTTTTTTTTTTGCAGGTGACTTATCCTTTATTTATTTAGTTATGATGATGGATACTACCCCAATTTCCTAGGCAGTCTTCTCTTGATACTGCTACAGTATCAAGGCATAAAATCCCCCAAGTGCCAGTAGATGTGAGGACCACAGTTTCTGACTGTAAACCATGATGCTGGGTGATGTTTGAATGAGAACATTGGATATGGATGGTTAGATGAAAGATATCAAAATTTCAAGCAGTGGATAAAGTCTTATAGGGAGAAACAGAATAAGAAGGATGCAGTAACTGTCTCTGCCACCATTTTAAACCTTGATTTTGTTGTTCTTTTTGCTTTCTGTAAGGCATAGTCTAAGTCTTGCTGCGGAAGGAACCCTCTCTTGTCCTGTCTCCACCCATCAGTCCTTAGGAGGCTCATCTCTTTGAGATGGTTATCTGTGTTCCAGGAATGGTACGGAACATTTTGCACCTCTCTGTGAGCAAAAAAGAAAGAAATATGAGTTCTAGCCTCTTGGTTCTTATAATTTAACTAGGGACACAGAGCTTAATTTAATAAGTATATAAATTAATTAAATTGTGCTAAAAGCTATGAAGGGGAACAAGGTCAGTACTTGGCTAATTAAATTTCAGTCTTTGTAATTAAACTACCACTGTGGATATTCATTACATTTCCATAACATGAAGCATGTGTAGCAAATTTCAATCATTTATTCAGATGTCTAAATAAATGATGGAATAGTAGTCACTGGAAGATTTTGGTTAATAGTGACACTCATTGATTCTGAGCATGAAAGGATGCTTTTCACTGTTAGGAATTCTGTTTCAACTACGTTTGCGCTAGGTCATCTCTCTTCCACCATAGTGACTGACTGACTGACTGACTGGTCCTTGAGAAAATAAAATTAAGTATCATCAGATTTCTTACTGACAATATAATTTCTAGGTCTGTTTCTTTCACTGAAATATTTAATGGCCTTTGAATTATATTGTATGAAAATTGCAAAAATGCAAAAGATTAAAATGGATAAATAAAAAAGAAAAGGGAAAATAAAAGGTAAATAATTCATTTATTGAAGATATTTTGAATGTAGAAGGCTCTGTGCTTTCAAGCAGTCTTTAAGAAATATGACCTTTCTGGCTGGAGAGATAGCCTAGCGGTTAAGAGTGCTGACTGCTCTTGCAGAGGACTGGAGTTTGATCCCCGGCACCCACATGGCGGCTGAGGGCTGTCAGTAACTCCAATTCCAGGAGAACTCCAGTTCCAGGGGAATCCAAGACCCTCTTCTGACCTCCGCGTCATTGCACGACATGGGTGCACAAACCTGCATGCAGACAGTACTTTCATACACATGGAAAATAAATAAATAAAATAAAATAAGAAATATGACCTTTCAATGCTAAGACTGTGCTTAAAAAAACAGTGTTCCACAGAATCAAATAGGAAATGAAAAATTTGTACCTTGGTACAGTCTGTGGGAAGTCAATGAGTCCATTTGTGCAAATCACTGTAGCCAAACAAAAGGAAAATGCACTATATCAGAATTCAGGCAATGAGAGAGGAGTCACAGCATCAAACATGAACCGGATTAGGATAATTCATTTTGGCTGGAAACGGTAGTTTGAACCTCACCTAACTGACAGAAGGAGAGAGTAGAGTCCTGGCTAGAGCAGGCAGCTGTGGCAGTCCCAAAATCTGTCCTCAGCATTGGCAGAGGAAGCGGCTCTGTTTGACTCTGTTACCATTCATCCTAGACCACTTGCGCGGCCATAGACAGATCTTCACCTTCAGACTAGTGAGAAGGATCCAGAATTCCTCTAGAGTACAGCCCCAATTGCTGGAAACTAAAGAAATCACACAGCCCACATCCTCCTTCTCATTTTACACACAGTGAACCCAGGAGCTGGGTGTGGTGACCTGCCCAGGTTGCAGACCCATTTGGGGTCCAAGATGACACCCATGCTTATGATCTCAGTGGTTACCCTCCCATCAGTGAGAGGAGGAAGTGGTTATAGACAGATGTGTTTGAGGTTGGGGGAGCTGCCCTCGAGTCACAGGTGGCAGGCCCAGGACATCCTGCCTTGTCAGGCAGGCAGTTTTCAATGTGCAGTTAGGGGACCTTGATGAGCTTGCCCGTTTGAGGAACCTGCTGGGTACAATGTACTTGGCCTCTATAAAACTTCACTTTCTTCATCTGAAACATGTAAACATTGCTTTTTGCACAGCATTTTGAGCAAGGTCAGATAAACTAATGAACATAAATGTGCTTCAGAAAGGTACTCAGTAATATATTTTGTGGTTGTGATTCCTACACCCAGAAAGCCAACAGCACCAAGGTCAGTTCTATTAAGTGACAGTGGAACAGAACAGATGCTCAGATCAGGAAGTTGACAAAATGTGCCCACAAGACCATTTGCAATAAACCTTGACTAAAGTCAACCATGAATCCCCTGATGAAACACATTCAAGTATTAAGGTACAGTGTCTCTATGCCCAGTGTCTAGCTTTATTGTATGTAGAGCAAACTCACAATCTATCAAGTAAAATTTTGATGTTGGTTTTAGACGATGACAAACTATTTTTATTGATAGATTGTCTTGTTCTGAGCTCTTTCAGATAACTGAAGAATTTCATTCTGCTTTTCTGAACTTGATAATTATGTGCTGAGCACTGGGCAGGGTCTGACCAGTAGCAGGAGAAGAGCTAGCAGGAGCTATCCATCTCTAGAAGCTCCTACTTGTAGGGGGCATGGAGAGGATGAGTCAGTAACCCCTATCACGGGAAGCTCTGGCATCACTCTAGTAGCTGAAGATAGATGCTGGCCATGTCCACAGATAGTAAGTACATGGGTTCTAGAATAGAAGTAAAAAACAACCAATGGAGGTAAGACAGTAAGACTAGTTTTCTACCTGTATTGGTTTCCAACTTTGTATCATTGGATAAATTGCAATATTTTTGCAGCTTGGAGTTTTTTCACTTGTACAGTTAGCATATTAGATTTGGTAAGCATAAAGATTTCTTCCAGCTAAAGAGTTTTGAGATAGATTAAAACACCAACATTGTAGTTAAAAGCAATTTATCAGGAAAAATAAATTCCATAGTCTTTCATTACTCTATGAATAACTAATAGAATTGTTGGTAAGAAGTAATGGTTGGGACTGGTGAGGTGGCTCAGTGGGTAACGGAGCTTGCCACCAAGCCTGACAAGTGGAGTTTGAGCCCTGGGACCCACATGATGGAAGGAGAGAACTGGCTCCTGCAAGTTGTCCTCTGACCTTTACTTGCTTGCTGTGGCCTGTGCATGCCCACACACATACACACAAATAAATAATAAATGCAAAAATTAAAAAAAAGCATTACCACCAGGTTTCCTGTCAAAGGATTCAGATCTCACATAAAACTGTTTGGGCTGCTGGGTGTGGTGGCACACGCCTTTAATCCCAGCACTCGGGAGGCAGAAGCAGGTGGATCTCTGTGAGTTCAAGTCCAGTCTGGTCTACATAATGAGTTCTAGGCCAGCTGGGGCTACAGGGAGACCCTGTCTCAAAAAGCCAAAAAGCCAAAAAGCCCCCCCCCCCAGTTTGGGGAGAGGACATAAAAAGGACTCGTCTTGAAAATTAGTGATTAAAGAAATAGAAGGAGTTGGGGGAGCAGGAGGGGGAGACATTAGAACTTGGACAGGCACTCAGGTCAAGAATAAAATCCTTGTAGTAGTCTTTGATTCATGAGCCTTTCCCCAAATCTAGGTCTCATAATTGCTACAGTGCGATGCTCACCAAGTTCTCACCAGATCAGATTTAAACCTGCTTTAGTTCCATTATGGATTATGCTTCTTCATACTTGACAGTTGAGGATGTTCATCAGCGCGATATCCAATATTTTGTCCCAGGAGTGTTTGTTTACACATCTAGAGCATTTCAGTTCCACAGTGTATTGATTGGGTGGGTGGGTGACTGGGAAGGAGGACTCTATGGAATGAATGGGTTTGAGTAAGATGAGTTACATCATCTGAGTCACAATTTTAAAAACTTCCAACTTCAACCAGTAAGAAAAATATACTAGAGGCTACAGGAACGGTCCTGGTGCTCACAGAAGTTTGGGCTCCGCGTTCTCACCCTCTCTGAACTTTCTTTGTGGGGTACTCACTGAGCCTGTGGGTTTACCTGGGGCAAATGATTCATTTTGGATAGCAGGTGGCTCACCTCTTAGGAAGTCCTTGACGCCCCTGTCTTTCCTCTTCTTAGTCTTGGAGGCTTTCTTTTGTCAGTCTGAGCTGATAACTTGTGGAGCATAAGAATCCCCAGAGGGCAATTACTTACTCTTGGTATATTCTTTTACTCATTCTCCCTGGAACTACATTCTGAAAGTATTTTACCTCAACTTTTAATTGTCCTAGTTTCTAGCTTAATGAGAGATTCGACTCATTTTAGACTTGGAGACTTTCGGCAGCACTTTGGATAGAGGGAATGTTTGTTTTTCTGGCCTGATGAGAGGGATTGAAAGTAATTGGACAGAAGAGGATCAGCTAAATCTGAGATTCTCGTCTCTCTTCTAGAGGAAAGTAATAAAAATACCTTCTCCCCTCCTCACAACTTATGTTGGCAAGCAAGGAGTTGGAGGTATATGCAATACAGTAGAAGCCTCATGACCTTGGACTGCAGCCACTGAGACATCCCAAGTTCACAGTCACTAAAAGATCCTCATTCTCCTTGGAGGTTGATATCACCTGTGCATCGAGTTGAGTTTTCATTTTCTTCTCACCAGAAGATTTTCATCCTTTTACTAATCTTGTGCTTCCAGCTTTGGTCATCTCCCAAAGCTTTTCATCTTTTGACAGGAATTGTTAGAAGTAGAAAGAGCACTGGTTGACATTTTTTTCCCCAATATATTTACCAACCCATTTGTATGGAAATAGAACTTGGTTTTTTTTTTGGTGAGATGAAAATAATAAATAGATATAGCTTGGCAATGCACTAAAAGCGTTCAATAATCATTGGGCAATATTAGATGATAAAGGTGTCATGGAAGAGGTAAACTGATGGCACTTCTGAGAATTGTAGTCAAGGGAAAGAGGGCAGGTAAGGGTGAAAAGAAATTAGCATCATGGGGGATAAGAGGAAGGAAGAGTGACTCCTGAGAAGTGGGACCCCAAAGACATACCTAGTATGAACTAGATACAGCTTATACCAAAGATAAAAGGGAACTATTGTGTAGCATTTTCCAGACTACGTATTACTGTAATGTAATGAAAATATCTTCTTATTAAAAACGTGTTCTTTCTACTTTTCCAAATACTTTGATGACGTGTAGTTAGATGAAAAAATTTGGTTGAAAAATGGTAGGAAATATGCACAAGCAATTGGATGACTATAGAAAAATGAAATGTAGAAAAGCAGAAGGATGCCCATGAAGTGCCTGAGTTACTGCATCTTCTTCTTTTGTTTATCAATGCTTACAAAGGTCTGCAACAAACCTATACATATTTTTTTCTAATATCTATCCAAATGATTTTTTAAAAAATCCTTAGACCCATCCTAGACACATACACCACTAATTAATGGGGGCTGGAGAGATGGCTCAGCGTTTAAGAGCACCAACTGCTCTTGCAGAGGACCTGGGTTCTATTCCCAGCACCCACATACATGGTGGCTAAGAACCATCTTTAATGCCAGTTCCAGGGGAATCCGACACCCTCTTCTGACCTCCGAAGCATTGCAGGACACAGGTGCACCAACCTACACGCAGACAGTACATTCATACACATAAGAAATAATAATAAAAAATTAAAAGAAATTAATGTATTGTCTTAATGTCCTGTGCTAGCAAATTGCCTTTGGGCAACCTGAGCGGTTGTTAAAAAGTCATACATCAGGGTATGATACAGTCATTTGTGATCTCACAGCGACTGCTGATGTATGTACTGGGCTTGTACCAAACTAGGCCTGTTATGGATGGAGGAGGGGCTGGCTTATGGGGCCTTTTCCCTCTCTTCTGAACTGTTGATTATCGATGGACTCTGGGGGAGGTGCAGTCACTGCCTTCACTTTCATATCCACTGGGGAGCTCACCAGGCTCTGATGGTGAGTTCCAAATTCCTGTTCAGACAGATGGCCTTGGTTGAAGTTAGTGGGTCACAAAACAAAACAAAGAGATATGAATGTGAGAGAGGGACTTGTATAAAGGGCTGAGAGGAAGTTAAAAGAGGTGGAGTGAAAACATTAAAATTATTATAACATGCATGAAATTGCCAAAGAACAAATTTAATTAATAAAACCATGAAGAAAAAAAGAGAAGCTACAGTTAAAATTGGCTCTCAGCAGAGTCAACATCACTACAGGTTTTATTTTATTTATATCATGGAGGTTAAATCTGTACATGTTCCAAACAGTGGACCAGAGGCAGGGGAGTGTTTGCATTCTGCTGATAGCACCCTGCATTTGACAAGCCACTTGATTGCCTCCTCCTTTGCAGTATCTCCGCTCCACCAGTGTTCTTCCACTGTCTAGCTCTGGAATCCTGAATACTGAGAATCTGCATTATTTGCTTGTGCAGACTCACTATGTATCAAGTCTTGCTACCTAAGTTTGAAGACTCTAGCAATCATTAAGTGCTTAGTGGACATAGTAGTCTACATGCAATCCCAGGGTGTGGGAGAATGAAGACAGGGGCTTTCCAGAACAAGCTGACTAGGTAGACTATCAATTGGTGAGCTTTCAGTTCAAGTGAGAGATCTTGCCTCACATTTAAGGGGGAGACACTTGACATCAACATCTGAGTTCTATATGCATGTGCACACACACATCAAATGCATGTAATGTGAAAACACATACATATGCAAAGAAGAGGGAGGCCTAGCAAAGTGGCTCAGCTGGTAAAGTGTTTACCATGCAAACCTGACCCAAGTCTGATCCCTGGAACCCACATGTAGGTGGAAGGAGAGAACAGTCCACAAAGCTCTTTGACCTCCGCACATGTGCGATGGCACACATACTCTCTCTCTAATACACACAACATATATCACGCTTGCACACAATAATAATTTTTTTCACAATAATAATTTCTAAAAACAATGAAAAGAGAAAGAAATAGGGCTTCTCACTGGCCTAGAACTTGCCAGTTAGGTGAGGCTGACTGGCCAGGGAGCCCCACAGGTCCTCTCGACTGCACCTCCCAGTGCTGGTACTACAAATGGATGCCCATATCCTGATTTTTATTCTTTTTAAAAAACTACATGTGTTGTGGGGGTCAATCTTAGGTGCTCATGCCTACAAAGCAAGCACTTCATCAACTGAGCCATCGCTCCAGCCTCATCACATACAACTCCATCCTGAAAAAGTCTGAATACTGCTCTGTTTCCTCTCTCTACCCATTAAAATATGGAAAGGTGTTTCTATGCTTTGATCTCAGTGCTTAAGCAACTCATGACTCTGGGGCAAACACTTAAATGGTAGCAGTGGAGATGAAAAGGCCCGGCAACAGAAACTTCATGAACACTTTGTGCCCTAGAAGAATCGCATCTTATGTAGTTTCCTTATGTGTTGATAGGTTATAAACATAACTGGAGTCCAGGACAACTTCAAGATCAGTTTACCTATGCTATAGGATGTCAAGTTTAAATATTCTTTGTGGATGGTCTACAAGGGAGATTGTCCCTTCCTTGTTTCTATGACGACGTTATCTTCGATCCTCATGAATAATGTGGCAAGGTAAAAAGAAAGCAAACAGACTATACCAATGAAAAGCGTCTTTGTTCCCTCTGGCATAAACAATTTCATAGATCTTAGATCTTCCCAGGTAAATATTCAATTACGCTTCAACATTGTTTCAATGAGGACATCTAGAATTAAGATAAATGCTGATGAGAATATTGGTTCATAAGACTTGAGACAATGATGTAGAATGACTGACCACACTTCCTTGTATGCTGTCTGTAGCTAGACTAGTTACTACCATGCTCATTTCAGTGCATTTACGTGACTCTATTGATAAGTAGACAGTGTGGGTCCAGCCAGTGGCCCTGCTGTTGGAGATAATGTTGAAGGACTCATCAATTATGTACTGTCTTGGCTTTGTCACAGCTTAGTGGAAATCCTTTTGTTGAAATGCTGGAAAGAAAGTGAGACAGAGAAAACAAAAGAGATATTCATTATTGATATAATAATATTTTAGAACACAGTTTGTAAGACTCGGGAAAGAACTAATGAATTCCAAATGAGAAAAAGATTTTAAAAAACCGCTTGGAAAATCAAGAATATTATCTAATGAAGGCTATTCATTTTGAGGGTATGAAGGGTGAGCAATAAAATCCACTGACATAGAAATAGGGACTATTTCTTTGAAATCTTTCAAGGGGTTAGAAGACAGGATCAGGGTGGGTGGGGTGAGGGAAGATGGAGTAGTTGGCTCCCACCTTTTCCTTTCGTCTTCCTCTTTCTGGTCCCTTTACAACAATGGCTTAGACCTGGCTGGTTAGCTCAGTTGATTAGAGTGTGTGTTAATAACAACAATGGCTAGACTATCAACAGCTTTGGCACAACACCAGCTGCTGCATTTCTGTGCTGCACTGGAGGGCCACAGCTTTCTCCAGAAATTAATTTTTTTTTTTTTTGGTCTTTTTGAGACAGGGTCTCCCTGTAGCCCCAGCTGTCCTGGAACTCACATTGTAGACCAGGCTGGTCTTGAACTCACAAAGATCCACCTGCCTCTGCCTCCCAAGTGCTAGGATTAAAGGCGTGTGCCACCACACCCGGCTCCAGAAATTAATTTTTTACCAGGAAAATTTGGTCCATTGATGTGCTTCCCAAGTTCCCACTGTAGTCACTGAACTTTGTGCCACTGAAGAGAATGACAGAATGAGCCTTGCAGAGTTGGAAGGAACTTTGAGGGGAGGGAATTCATTCAACCTCTTTGTTTTCTGTGGGTTGTCATCTAATATGTATATTATCTGTTGGTCCTTTAATCACGCATGGCTGCAATCCACATGATGTTCTTCCCTCCTAGAACCAAGCTGGCAGATTCACAAGGCTGTAAACCTTAGGGCTGTCTCCTGCTGGCAGGCTAACAGTTCCTAGGCTGAGCTTCTGGCAAGGAGAGGGGAGGGAACTGGGAGAAGTCACCCAGAGACCAAGGAAATGGACTCAAAGAGACACTGGGAGAAAGACTCAGTTTTATTCATGCCAGCAATATGTTTATATACTAAAGGCTACTGTGCTCTGGGCAAGGAAGTGGGGGGCAGGAAGAAAGTAAGGGCGAGCCATCTTGGCTCCTACCAGGGGCAGCAGAACTCCTGTTTGTGCAACCAGTAAACTAGAGGTGTGACATTGTGCTCAATACCGCAAAGGAAAGCCATCAGGATCTGGAACTTTGCAGAGATAGGCAAGGCAGGATATACCGAAATATCCCGACCTCACAGAGCTACAGATAACTCACAGAGGCAACTCGAATGCCCATGGAGATATTAGGTAACTTTCAGAAGTTCCAGGACAGGACTTGAAGGTCCTGCCTCAAGCCAGACAAAGTTTCATTCCTACAGTTTTCCTTAAAAAAGCAAATGAGTCTCAAAAAGGCAGTACATAAAATTTAAAAAGGGGAGATACAGATACATATTAAACCTTTTTATCAAAAACTTTCAATTTAATCTTAAGACTAAATATGGGAAAAGATTTGTATGTTCCCACAGGTCAAAACGTCACCAACTCAAAGGCCGAGAAAGAAAGGATACAGCCTTCCGTCGTGTAGGTTGTACCAAGAAATACCAGCAGAGAAGTTCACCCATATTAACACTAAAAGGAGGATAAGCCTCAGACTGCTACAGGCATCAAACATCTCTGAGGACCATAGGTGTAACATCTGTTTACAGTGAGTCCTAATGAACTTTACCTTCTAGATGCAGCACAGTCTCAATACGAGAGACCTCCTTACCTCTTTTTCATAGAACAAAGGAAAACAGGGTGGTAATGAAGTCATCCTTTAATGGTAAATTAGAGCTGACTGTTATAGAAGTAATCTCTTATAAAACTGAAAAAACTACTTTCTTTAATTGACTAATATACATAGGAACTGTAAAAAGGATTATTGTCTATTCAGAAACAAATATAATACTAAAGTCTCTTTAAGTAGTTCATATAACTAATACAAGAGAGCACTGATAGCAGCAATGGATTATTCTGCCAAGGAGATGCTAGCCAGGGGACCCAAGCCCCCCCCGCCAAAAAAGGGTTAGGGAGTATGGCCTGTAAACTGGATATACTCAAGAAAAAGGTGGTAAGGTCCCCCCTGCGGTCAATGACCTGATGTAACCAGGGGAGGATTGTATCGAAGATCACATTAAAGTATACATTTGGTCTTGGAATACCAGAGATGTTACACAAAGGCCACTAAACAATAAACCAAATGTTGGTCTTTGATCAAGCAAAACCCTCCACCAAAATCAGCGTACACCCCAACTTGCCTGGAGTACTGTGCAGCAGCTGGGCAGCATATGTCTGTATATCCCAACTTTATTTGATTATTAGCCTCTCTCCTTGGAGGAATAACTCGTGGATGTCACAACAAGCTTATACCTTCTGAGATTAGGAGATTATATGCCACAGTAAGGCCTTGTCATTCTCTCGGCGAGGGGAAAAAAAATGTAATCCAGGGATTGACACACCATCCAAACATCTGTGTCTATACCAAAGGTAACCTACCATAAGTGAATCTAGCAATGTTTTAAATACATAATATATAATCGCTTATGCTTCATTAGCGGATTGAAAGCCTGTCCCTGGCCGTATCGTGTCGCTCATGAAGGAAACAGCCAGAAGTACTGAATAGAGTCCCAAAACACATCTTCCGAACAAAGTAAAGACTAGTTGGGCTGTCTTGCCCACTCGTAACCCCATCCTAAGCCTAAAGAACATCTGTGGAAGAGGGGGAGTGGTATTGTGTAGGGGCTGCTGAAGGGGTGAATGGTAAAAACTAGACAATAGTGGTCTGGACGCTTATTTTGATCAACTTGATTGAACAGTCAAGCTCCTCCAGCTTGGATAGTGGGAGACCGTGGGCTGTGTGGGCATGGGTGCACAACCCTTGCAATTGGATTTATATGAAGGATTCTGTGCAAAAAAAAAAGACAGAACTGACATTTGAACAACTGGGAATATAAACTGCTAGTTGTTTTATTTATAGTTTGTATTGGTTGGTCTCTATATTTTTACTGAGTAATACAAATCACAACAAGTGTAACACTTTCTTTTTACTTGTGGGAAACAATTTAAATGAATTAAGCTTAAATTCTTACTTCCACTTCCCAAATAAGTAGAAAGTCTTAGTCCAGTCATATAGATTAAAGAGCAAAGTGTTATTGGTAAATTTATTTACCTGGCAGGTAACTCGATCGGCCCAAGCTTAATCCACCAAGTATAGGAATTTAAAGGCTTAGTGAAAATGTTTAGATTAGTTAGATTTAGGTTTAGGTTTTGGGAAATGGTATAAAGCACTTGAGCTAATTGGGGAATAGAAATGTTAACTGGTTTAATTTATAATTTTGTATTGGGTTTAAGGTAACAAATGGCCTAATATTTTATTCTGAATAACACAACATCACATTATAAACACGTTCTTTTACTTGTTAGGACAAATTTAAAGAAACTAAGCTTAATTTCCTTCCCAATAAGTAGCATACAGTCAATGAGAAAACGTTTGGGTAAAATTTAATGAAACGTTTATGCCTTGGCTCCTGTTTATGGGGTATGTGTAATACAACTCCTTTGACATCTGAGGTCAAAAACCTAAAATAAAAACCGAAAAAAAAGAAGGAGAGTGGGAGTGGGTAGCTATCCTTTCTGGGATACAAATGGAAAACCTGTGTTCCAATCCTATTGATAATTTTCAATTTTTCTTGATCTTGAACTAACAATGGGCGGAGATTTATATGTTCCCACAGGTAAAAAAATCATCTAAATCCTTGAAAAAATACAACTTATGGCTGGCAGGATGAACTGGGGAATGCAGCAGAGAAGCGTGCCCACCTGAACATTAGGAATGAGGAACCTCCAGAACTGCCTGAGTCGCGGACACTGACATCTCTCTGAATAATATTGGGGTTTGACTGTTTATAATGGACGCCATAATGAGGTTACCTTCCAGTGATGAGAAACCTTCCGACCTCCCACCCCCCTTTTTTTTTGGAAAAAAGAAAAACATGATGGTAAATGAAACATCTCCCTAACTGTAAAACTAGAAAGAAGAAAAGCAACTTATCAGTGTAATTTTCCTATAAAACAAGGCATAACGTATTAACTGATGGATAGGCATAGGAACTGGTGTAAAGGAATATTTCCCTAACTTGATCCAAATTCAAATAAGAAGTGTTTATATGTGTGTAGTATACCAAATATATACTACAGGAAAGCTCTGACATCAGCAATGAATTATTCTGCCAGGAGATGTTGGCTAGGGGATTCAAACCTGCCCCCACCAAAATTATAAAGCCTTTTGCCTATAATGGGGATATATGCAAGGAGAAAAGGCAGTAAGTCCCTGTTTGTCGAAGACCTGGTGTGAGAAAAATGTTATGAGACGACTCACTTCTGCGTCCAACTGGCCTCTGAAAAGGCTAGAGAGCAATACCAAAGGCCACTAAAGCAATAAAGCAAAATATTGGTTCCTTGAGTCAAGCAAGACTCCTCCATCAATATCAGCTACACCTCAACAGCCTGGAGATACTGTGCACAGTGGCACCAAGTGTCTATATATATCCCAAATCTATTGGCTATTAGCTCTCTCCTTGGAGGAATGAACTCACCGCTGATGCCACAAGCTTGGGTCCTCGTGGTTGGGAGATGTTGTGAGGCCACAGTAAAACTTGTCACCCTTATTTAGAGAAAAACCCATGTTTGCGGAGCATACCATCCAGCATCTGTGTCTATGCTCACAAGCTTAGCTTGACATAATAAGTGTACTGCTTAAATGCCTTGTACTCCAATTGCTTGTGCTTTTAGTATGACTAAAAAGGGTATCACTGGAAAGCTGTCAACCATGAAAGGAAACAACCTGAACAGACTGGAGTCCAAAATGACAACTTCCAAGAAATTAGACTGTTTCGTTCTCACCACTTGTGCCCCTTTCCAAGCCCTAGGAACAAACTGCGGAAGAGAGGCAGTGGTAGATTGTAAGGGGCTGCAGAGAGATTTGGAGAGATAGGGGTGAATCATGAGACTACAGGAATATAGTCTGGACTCCTGATTGATCAACATGTCTGTGCATACAAGCTTCTCCAACTGGTCTATGGGAACCTTGGGTTGTTCAAAATTTGGACATAGATACTTGCAAAATGCACCAATTACCTTATTGTATGACATAATGAGTGACATCAATGCTATCTGCAAACAACTGTGTCATTGTATTGTAGAATCCCTTAAAAAATAAATAAATAAATTTAATAAAAAAAAAAAGCAAATGAGTGAGGCTCACAGAGTAGAAGTGAAGGTTGTCCTACAGGTTGAAACAGAACTGAAACTGTGACATCAATTGTGTTGTTATGCATAGGGCAGGAGAGGTGGTTCCCAATACTTCATGGGGGGAAGCAGAAGATAGTGTGACTTATGAGGTGGGTCAGGAAAGGCTAGTGTTTGTGATGCCATTTCTGTGGGCTTGTTGAGGATATTGGCCATCATAGGATTATTCCAGAAACAGGCTGAAGAGCAGTTTCTTCTGTGTGCTGACCCTGAGGAAACACTTCCCAGAAGATTCCATCTCAGTGATGCTGCTCTCGTACTACTTCCAGCTGATTTTTCAGCCCCAGCTAACCAGCATCAATTATCCCAGTACAGCAAAGGTTTCACTTCATGGTGCTGGTCTCTTGTTAATCACAGCTGATTCTCCTCCCCTAGCCGACCAGAAAACAGATTCTCAATTCAAAGTATCACACATACAGCCCTAATAATCTTTGTTCCCCTTGAAACATCATAAGCCAGCCTCTGCCATCCACATTTCTCCTCAGCATAACTGCTTCAAGCTTCACATTAACAGCTCATTAAGCTTTGAGCACTTAATGGCTTTTCCAACCCAATCCAAATATTTCCACAGTCCTCCCCAAAACAACATGGTCAGGACTGTAATACTAATACCTTATGATCCTGGTAACAACTTTCATCTTAATTACTTCCTATTGTGATTACAAAAAAAATAATCTCCGGCCAAAACCAGCTTGGAGAGGAAAGCATCTATTTGGCTTACAGTTTGAAGTCCATCATCAAGGGAAGCCAAGGCAGGAGCATAGGAGTTCTGTTTACTGGCTTGCTCCTCTTACATATGCTCAGACTTGTAGAAGACAGGACCAGCTGCCCAGGGGTAGTACCACCCACAGTGGGCCGGGCCCTCCCACATCACTCAATAGTCAAGAAAATGCCCCTCAGACGTGGTCACAAGCCAATCTGATGGAGGAAATTCCTCATCTGAGGTTCTGTCTTCACAGGTGTGTCAAGTTAACCACCAAAGCTGTCTAGCACACTTCAAGAAGAAAACAGTCTGCTGGCCACAACAGTGCTGGGAATCAAACCTGAGTCCTCTGTAAGAGCAGCCAGTGTGCTTAATTCTGGACCCATCTCTCTGGCTCCTGTGGTACTGAGAATAGGTGAGGCTTAGCACTGTGAGAGGCCAGGAGAGGCCATTGGTGAGTGTGTAGCCTCAGTTTCAGTAGAGACTCCAGCATATTGGAGATGCTAGGACCCTGAGACAACCCCACTGAGGGCAGCAGTAGGTGTGGAGTGGGGCTGGCCTGAGCCTATGAGACAAGCTGTTGTGTGCTGTGGATGGCAGAGCCAGAGAAGTGGAGCTGCCCAAGGTGTTTGGAGCCCAGCAGATCCTGAATGCATCCCAGATGTCCAACATTGAGTTACATGGCTGGATTTTGTTTTGTTTCAGTATGCCTAGACCTTCCCTTTTGAAATGTAGCATATAATGTGTTTTGGATTTTAAAGATCTCCACAGTTATGAGGCTTTTAAAAAAAGACTTTTAACTTTTTAAAAGTGTTTGAATTTTTATTTTTTTATTTTTATTTTTATTTTTTTAATTTTTTTTTTAATTTTTTTTTATTAATTTTATTTACTTCTGTATGTGTGTGAATGTACTGCCTGCATGCAAGTCTGTGCACCCGTGTCGTGCAACGCCGCGGAGGTCAGAAGAGGGTCTCGGATTCCCCTGGAGCTGGAGTTCTCCTGGAATTGGAGTTTCAGACGGCTCTCGGCCGCCATGTGGGTGCTGGGGATCGAACCCGGGTCCCTCTGTAGAGCAGTCGGCGCTCTTACACCGCTAGGCCATCTCTCCAGCCCCAGTGTTTGAATTTTTAAGACTGTGGGACTTTTATTAAAGGTTGTACGTGTTTTATATTAGATACTTAACTTCATATTTTGGGGACAAGAAATGGAAAAGGTTGGTTTAATAGTGATTATGTTTGTAGTGTTCAAGTTACAAGGGGGTCATGTTGTGTTGGCTAGCTTTAGTTGTACAACTGACACACCTGGGTGGAGGGATACTGAGGAATTTTCTCCCATTGCGTGGCCCTGGCCATGTCTGTTGGGGCACTTTTCTTTACTGTTAGGTGATGGCAGGTGGGCCAGCCCACTGTGGGTAGTGCCACCCCTAGGCAGTGGTGTAATGGTTGTTTAAGAAAGCAGGCTGCGCAACAGGCCAGAGAGCACCAGCAAGTTAAGCAGGCTCCTGCCTCCAGGTTTTTGCATGAGTTTTTTCTGCTCCTGACTTTTCTCAGTGAAGAACTGTGATCTGAAGATGGGAAGACAAAATTAAAACTCTTTCTGCCCATGTTGGTTTGGTCACTGTTTTTTTTAGCACTGAGATAGAAAGTAATTAGGACAAAAAGCTTCTACATTTTTAGGTTTTACATTAAGTGTTTTTGATCCATTTGAGTTGATTCATGCAGTGAATGAGAAGTGAGAATGTAGTTTCAGTATCCTACATGTGTTTGTTGTATCTAATTTTCCCAGGAACCATTTGTCATTATATAATTTTTTGACACTTTTTGTCAAGAATCTGATATGAATGCACGGACCTTATTTTATTATTTATTTTTTTGTTTTTTTTTTAACATTTTTTTTTAGTTGATGTATTATGTATTCTACACCATTTTTTCAATTTCTGTTGGCTAGACATATTCCTCTATCCCTTCCCCCACCCCACCCATCCCATCCCAGTCATGCATTCTACCATAACTTGTCCTGCATCTTTCTCTTAGTCTGTTTTTATGCTTAGAAAGGTTACATTTTCCTCCATTAATTTATCATATTATTCTTATAAATATGGTTACTTACTCTCACCCATATACAGTAAATAAGAGTCTGAAAGATTAATTGGTGGGTGGATTCTAGAGCCCATTGAGAGATTTCACATATTTTATAACACATAGTTGCTTTCAGATAAACAAAAATACAACCATACTGTATTCTAGTACTTTCGTCGGGAATTTGGTGTTAGCATCCACAATGAGGGAAAACCATTCTCATTTGTCTTTCTGGGGACTGTGTCACCTCACTCAGCATAATGCTTCGTTGCTCCATCCATTACCTTGCACGTCTATGATATCCATATTCTTTTCTATGTAGTATACCACATTGCAATAGATGTACCATATTTTTTCATACCACTGTCTAGTTGGGGGGCAATATTGGGTTGGTTCCAGCTCTTTGCTATTGTGAAGAGAGGCTGCAATAAAACATGGATGTGATGTATCCTTTGCGGTAGGATGAGTCGTTGGGGTATATACCCAGGAGTGGTATGATTGGTAGGTGGGTAGCTCATTCCGGTCTTTAAGAGTTCTTCCAGTTCTCCATACTGCTTTCCAAATGGCTGTAAACGTTTACATTCCCACCAGCAGTGAGATGAGTGTTCCCCTTTCCCCACAACCCTCCAGCATCTGTTGTCTTTTTTTTTTTTTTTTTTTTTTTTTTTGGGGGGGGTCTTTTCTAGACAGGGTTTCCCTGTAGCCATAGCTGTCTGGAACTCACTCTGTAGACCAGGCTGGCCTTGAACTCATCAAGATCCGCCTGCCTCTGCCTCCCAAGTGCTAGGATTAAAGGTGTGTGCCACCACGCCCAGCCATCTTTTGTTTTCTTGATCTTAGCTGTACTGAAGTGAGATGATATCTGAGAGTGGTTTTAATTTGCATTTCCTTAATTATTAATGATGATGTACACTTTTTAAAGATGTTTCTCAGCCATCTTTAATTCCTCACTGGTGAGGACTCTGTTCAGCCCTTTACTCCATCTTTTGAGTAGTTCATTTGTCTTCTTCTTTGTTTTTTGAGTAGTTTATATATTCTTGACGTTAATGCTCTGTCAGATGTGTCACTGGTAAAGATTTCTTCCCACTCTGTGGGTTTTCTCTTCACCTCCTTGATTGTTTCTTTTGCTCTACAGAAGCTTTTGAGTTTTATGAGGTCCCAACTGTTGACCTTACTTCCCATGCAGCTGCTGTCTGGTTTAGAAAGTCTCCTCCTACACCTGTGTCTTGTAGGTTGTTGCCAACTTTTTCTTTTATCACCTTCAGGGTTTCAGGCTTCACGTTGAGATCTTTGATCCACTTGGAGTTGATTTTTGTACATGGTGAGAGGTATGGGTTTAATTTTGTTCTTCTACAGATGGTGATCCAATTTTTGCCAGCACCATTTGCTGAAGATGCTATCCTTCCTCCACTGAGGGTTTTTTTTTTTTTTGCCCCTTTTCAAATATAAGGTGGCTGAAATTGTGTGAGCTCAAATTTGGATGTTCAATTTTGTTCCATTGGTCAACTGGTTTGTTTTTGTGCTAGTACCAGGCTGTCTTTATGACTATGGCCTTGTAATATAGTTTGAAGTCTGGTAGGGCAATCTCCCCTGTATTACATTTTTCACTCAGGGTTGCTTTAGCTATTTGGGGTCTTTTGTTTTTCCAATGAATTTAATGATTTTATTTATTTATTTTTGGTCTTTTTGAGAGGCAGGGTCTCCCTGCAGCCCCAGCTGTCCTGGAAAACTCTATGTTGACCAGGCTGGCCTTGACCTCACAGAGGACCACTTACCTCTGTCTCCCGAGTGCTTGGACTAAAGGCATGTGCCACCATGCCCTGCTTTATTCCTTTAATAGTCTACTTGTCTTTGCTTCAGATCATGGAGTTTTGTTACTACAGTTCTGGAGTATAATTGAAACCAGGTATGGTAATATCTTGTGCTACCCCTTTTGCTCAGGAACCCTTTGGCTGTTTGAATTTTTTATGCTTCCATAGAGATTTTAGAATTGTTTGTTACTGATTATGTGGAGAATGTAATTTGAGTGTTGACAGGAATTGCACTGAATCTGGAGGCTATTTTTGGTAAATGTAACCACTTTAACAATAAACTGTCAATCTGTGAACACAGGAGATCTTTCCACACTGTATTAAAGCCTTCTTCATTTAAAAAGACTGAAAAAAAGATGCAAGACATATATGGCAAAATGCATGAACTCTTTGTGAAGCTTCCTAAAAATAGTCTTTCTTTATGTCAGGGCAATCTCAACACGAGCAATGTTCATTTGAAGCACGACATATTTCGTCAATGTAATTGCCTAATGACCTGAGGATTTCAGTTCCAACAAGACAAAGAATGTGGTTATGCTTCTTGCAAAATTATAAACTTGTCTTTGTTTTGTGTGAGTAACACTAAGTTATTTTATAAGGTGACACCATGGTGGTGAGCAGTGAAATCCAATATCTGGCAAAAATACGGTGGAATTATATAATACCAACAAAAGTCTTCTTCAGTGTTTTGTAGCTTTCATTGCAGGAATCTTTCACCTACGTGGTTATGATGAATTTCAGTGTTTTTTTTTTTCTTTTAGGCAATCATAAATGTTATTTTCTTGATTTCTTTCTCAGCATGCTTGTTATTGATATATGAAAGAGCTATTGATTTTTATATGTTGATTTTGTTTCAAAGGGTTTTCTGGTGGAATCTTTTATAGGATCATAGGTTTTACAGTTGGCAATATTTTTACTTCCTTCCTTCCTTCTATATTACCCTTTGTCTTTTAACAGATTTACATTTGTGTGCAGGCATGTGGGCACACACATACCATGGTGCAAGTGTTGAAGTCAGAAGATAAAATTCAGGAGTCATTTTTTTCCTTCCACATGGTGGCTCATCAGTTTGTACCAAGTGCATTTTTCTATGAACCCTATTTCTCTATCTTATATTATTACTCTGGTTAAGAATTCAGACACTAGGGGCTGGAGAGATGGCTCAACGGTTAAGAGTTCCGACTGCACTTGCAGAGGACCCGGGTTTGATTCCCAGAGCCCACATGGCAGCTAAGAAATGTCTTTGGCTCCATTTCCAGGGGAGTCTGATGCCCTCTTCTGGCCTACTTGGCATTGCACGACATGGGTGCACCAACCTACATGCAGACAGTACACTCATACACATAAAAAATAATAATGCAGACGGTGCACCCATACACATAAAAAATAATAAGTTAAAAAAAGAAAATAAATGTGATCTCTTCCTCTAAAAAAAAAAAAAAAGAATTCAAACACTAGAAGATGGCAGCTCCCAAGGCAGCAGGTGTATTCTGAGCAGCTAAGGGCAAAGGGGAGGGGGATTTAGGGACCCCCCCCAAGAGCATTGAGAAGTGTAGGAGGTGGTCTGAGGGCATTTGGATCCTTAGGGACTACAGTTTGGTGCTATAGACTTGAGCCTTGACCCAAGGGCATCAGGAGGAAAGAGGGATAGCCTCAGTGTTGGTTGAGCCTTTCTCCTACTGAATCCAGGTACAGACCTTGGCGCCTGGCCCTGGTAGATTAAGGGTTGGCTGGTAGATTAAGGGTTGTGTATAGTGGTTCCATGAGTACATCTCACAGGGTGGGTAATTAGGGCTCATTTCACTTGGATGTGGCTGCATTGCAGTGGAATCACTGTGACCTTCCAGTCCACAGGACTGGCAGTGCCTAGGGCCCTCAGGGTGCAGGTTTTGCAGGCCTAGTGGGTTCATGCTTGGGTGTTGGGCTTAGTCCATTGGGCGAACTGTTTGCTGGTTGGGTGAGGGGTGCTGGTCTGTACAGGGTTAGGATAGAGTTGAGATTTTGGAGTCTAAAGTATCCATATTTGTACACCATTTAAGAAGTCAACAAACACCTGAAGAGTATAACCAACACCAGTGGCAGCTCAATAATCACCTAAACTTCACATTAGAACCACTCCCAACAGAAGCTACCCAAATGCCTAAAGCTCAACGAAAGAAAGTCTTAGGTGGATCTCCACCAAATATTAATATTAATATTTATATATTTAAATTTATATATTTAATATAATATAATTAAATGTATATATTACATTTATTTAAATTTATATATTTAAATATTAATAGTCCTATTCAAGTACCCTCTAATGAACACCCCTTGGATATAACTCAGGATATAGCTCTCAAAAGAACAGTTATGAATATGATTAGAGAAACTGAGAAGTTGAGGGAATTTAAGGAGCTTATAAACAAGGAAGTCCAGGACTTAAAAGAAGAGAGGGATAAATTGAAAGAGGACAATAAACTGTGGAATGAAATTACAAAAGAGATATAAACATTGAAGAAAATCCAAGTTGAAATAAAAAAGAAATGCAACATTCCACAAACAATTTGGAAAGGATGGGAGAAACTCTTAAGAATATAATGGATGAGCTGGGTGTAGTGGCGCATGCCTTTAATCCCAGCACTTGGGAGGCAGAGGCAGGCGGATCTTTGTGAGTTCAAGGCCAGCCTGGTCCACAGAGTAAGTTCCAGGACAGCTGGGGCTACAGGGAGACCCTGTCTCGAAAAGACAAAAAAAAATAATATAATGGATGAAGTAGAACATAGAATATCAAGATTGGAAGACAATATTGAAGAATTGGATAAATCAAGTAGATTATGAAAAATTAAAAAACCCCACAAGAATGGAATAACCAGGAACTGTGGGATAGTATAAAAACACCAAACCTATGAATTATAGGGATAGAAGAGGAAGAAAACTCATACAATAACAATATGGCTCATGTCTTCAACAAAATTTTAGAGGAAAATTTTCCCTAATTAAAGCAAGAAATACCTATTCAAGTATTAGAAACATATAGAACACCAAGCAGCAGAACCAAAAAAAAAATTTCTTCACACTGTATCATTGTAAAAACACAAAATGTTCAAAGCAAAGAAAGGACACTGAGGGCTGCAAAAGAAAAACAAGTTACCTACAAAGGAAAACCTATCAGAATAACAGCTGATTTCTCAATGTAGACAACGAAAGCCAGAAGAGCCTGTTCTAAAATATTCCTGGTTCTAAAAGACTCTAGATGCCAACCTAGAGTACTTTATCCAGCAAAACTGTCTATTATAATTTGAAGGAGAAAGGAAAATGTTCCATGATATAAATAAGTTGAAAGAATTCCTCTCCAATAAGCCATACCTGCATGGAATACTTAAAGCAATAATACAAAGAGCAGAGGGCAGGGATGACTATAACCAATCAACACCAGAAAACAAATACTACCACTATGGTAGTATCATTCCCCCTTCAGGTGATTGGGGTGACTCTTTTCAGAGGGTAACATAGCTAAACAGGAGCTTGAAATTGATTAGGCAGTTTAGGGATGAGACCCCCCCCCCCAATTAACCAGACTCTTTCTCAGCTGAGAACTCAAGCCTTCCTGGAATAGCCAATAAACACATATCTTTCTAGTAGCCCCAAAGAGAAAAAAGAAAAGAATTACATAGTAATCCTGCAGATTGATTCTTTAGTTCACGAGAATAAGAAATGGAAATCCCCCCGACACTTTTTTTTGTCTTTGTTTTGCTTTGTTTTGTTTTGTTATGGTCATTTTGTATTGTTTCTGTTTTCCTGTGAAAAGAAAAAAATAAAAACAATAAAAAATATATAAATAAAATATGAACGCCAGAATAAAAAAAAGAATTCAAACACTATACTGAACAAAAGTGGAGAAAGTGGGGGTTGGAGAGATGGTTCAGGGGTTCAGAGCACTGGCTGCTCTTTGCACAGGACTGGGTTCAGTTTCTAGCACCCACATGGTGGCTAACAACTGTCTGTAATTCCAGTTTCAGGGGCTCTGACATCTTTTTCTGGCCACTACGGGCATTGTGCACATGTTGTGTGCTTACATATATGCAGAGAAAACATTCATACATATATCACTTAAAAGATGTAGAAAAACTCTTGGAAAATTCATATCTCTTCATTATAAAATTCCAGAAGAATCAAGTATAGAGGAATCATACCTCTATAAAGGGGTATATAATAGAACCTTTAAACCAATGTTGTTTAATATACCCATATTTACTTTTATTTAGTCCTAAAACACCATGTAACCTGTAGACAGAGTCTGGGCAAAATTAGATACTTGTTGAACTCATGTCAATTAAATATGTATTAATCGAATATACACCTGTGTCCCTCTCCCGCCCCTCCCACCCTTCCCGATTCACCATTTCAGTCAGTTTTCTGATGCAGTCTTTCTGTTGTTGTTCTTTTAATATGCATCCCTCTCCACAAGAAATATTTACAACTGGGTTATTGGCGCTAGCATCCACATATGAGGGATACCATTCATCGTTTGTTTTTCTGGGACTGTATTACTTCACTTAATATAATGTCTTCTAGCTCCATCCATTTACCTGCAAAGTTCATGATGTTGTCTTTCTTTACCGCTGCATAGAACTCCATTGTGTACATGTACCACAGTTTCTCTATCCACTTGTCAGATGAGGGGCATTTGGTTTGGTTCCAGCTTTTTGCTATTGTGAACTGAGCTGCAATAAATATAGCTGTGCCCCTTTTCTAAGCCTAGGGAACAATCTGCGGAAGAGGGGGCATGATAGAATGTAAGGGCTGTGATTGGGATGAATGATGAAACTACAGCAATATAGTCTGGACACTCATCTGATCAAGTTGATTGAACATACAAGCCCCCCCAGCTGGATAGTGGGACCCATGGACTGTGTGGGTTTGGGCACAACTGCTTGCAAATTGGTTTTACATGAAGGATGCTTGTACTCATAAATTATTACTTATTGTTAAAAAATGAAAAAAATAAAGAAGTAATTAAAAATAAATAAATAAATAAATAAATAAATAGGACTTGAAGTCGGGTGGGGGAATGTGATGGGGTCCGGGGAGAGTTGGAGTGCGGGTAGTGAGGGCTGGATCCAATCAAGATACATTGCATATATGTATGAAATTTTCAGAGAATAAAGAAAATAATTCTCTATGGGGCCAAAGGGACTTTTCAATCCAAGCCTTGGCAGTCCGATGAATGAGCTTAGGAGTTCAGTCACCTGACATGTTCTTGTTTTAAAGTGATTTGAAATATTTTCAGAATTTCTTAATGATCAGCAAACATTTACATGTTGCGCTTTATCATTTGTGCCAAGTTTTAGGAAAAACACTACAAGAATAAAGAAATATTTATTATTTTTAATTGTAAAAAAAGCTTCTCTCTTTATTAGTGATTTTTTAATGTGAGGAAACACTGTTACCAAAAGACATAGTTCCCCAAAACCGCCATCTGGGAAAAGCAATTTTGTAACACTCTAGTTTGTTACTGCAAATCATTTTAAACCACCCAAAGACAAAAATAGAAAGAAATCAGCAAAGGGGTATTTTCTTTTGTTTTTGTTTAAGGAACAAGAATTCAACTATGATCACTCCATAAATTTCCAACACTTAAAAAAGCAGAACAAACTACTAATTTGGAGGCAGAAACCTGGTATTTAACCATAGAGACACAGGCTGTATGATAGCTAGATGATAAATATATCTTCTTCTTGCATCAGGACTGTGGGCTCTCTGGGGAATTACTATAGAAAATGTCAAAAGCCATCAATTCGCAAAGGGGGACATGGGACCATAGAAGTTTCCAAATGTTCATTTCATGCCACACAAAGATGCCCAACCCATGACAGGATCTATCTAAACACATGAATATTCTCGGAGAAATGCTATTGCGGATCTGAATATTAAATAGTCAATAAAAGTCTCACTTAAAAGATGTTTTTATGATTATTATTCTCATTTTACAAATGAGAAGAATTCTCAAGGTTCTAGAATTGAGCCCCAGTTTAACAATAAGCCAGGTCTTTGAATTTCTATCCCTGGAACTTTTTTTTCTTTTTTTCTTTTCTGGTTTAAAATATTTTTTACTGATCCTCTGAGAATTTCATACAANGTTGTGTGATTAAGAAAAATATATTACTACAGAAAGCTCTGACATCAGCAATGAATTATTCTGCCTAGTAGATGTTGGCTAGGGGATTCAAACCTGCCCCCCCAAAAATTATAAAGGCCGTTTTGCCTATAAGTGGGGATATATGCAAGAGAAAGCAGTAAGTCCCTTGTTGTCGAAGACTGGTGTGAGCAGAAAAATGTTATTGAGACGTCACTTGCTAGCGTTCAACTGGCCTCTGAAAAGGCTAGAGAGCATATTACCAAAGGCCACAAAGCAATAAAGCAAAATATTGGTTCCTTGAGTCAAGCAAGACTTCCTCCATCAATATCGGTTACACCTCAACAGCCTGGAGATACTGTGGCACAGTGGCAACCAAGTGTCTATATATAATCCCAAATCTATTTGGGGCTATTAGCTCTCTCCTTGGAGGAATAACTCACCCAGCTGATGCCACAAGCTTGGGTCCTCGTGGTTGGGGCGATGTTGTGAGCCACAGTAAAACTTTCACCCTTTATTTAGAGAAAAACCCATTTTGCGGAGCATACCATCCAGCATCTGTGTCTATGCTCACAAGCTTAGCTTGACATAATAAGTTGTACTGCTTAAATGCCTTTACTCCCAATTGCTTGTGCTTTTAGTATGACTAAAAAGGGTTATCACTGGAAAGCTGTCAATCCATGAAAGGAAACAACCTGAACAGGACTGGAGTCCAAAATGACAAACTTCCAAAGAAATTAGACTGTATTCTTCTCACCCACTTAGTGCCCCTTTTCCAAAGCCCAGGAACAAACTGCGGAAGAGGAGGCGTGGTAGATTGTAAGGGGCTGCAGAGAGATTTAGGGGTGAATCATGAGACTTACAGGAATATAGTCTGGACTCCTGATTGATCAACATGTCTGTGCATACAAGCTTCTTCCAACTGGTCTATGGGAACCTTGGGTTGTTTCAAAAATTTTGGACAAGATACTGGCAAAATGCACCAAGTACCTTATTGTATGGCAATAATGAGTGACATCAATTGTTATCTGCAAACAACTGTGGCATTGTATTGTAGAATCCTTAAAAATAAATAAATAAATTTAAAAAAAAAAAAAAGCACAATGAGTGAGGCTACAGAGGAGAGTGAAGTGTCCTACAGAGGCTGTTTGAAACAGAACTGAAACTGTGACATCAATTGTGTTGTTATGCATAGGGCAGGAGAGGTGGTTCCCAATACTTCATGGGGGGAAGCAGAAGATAGTGTGACTTATGAGGTGGGTCAGGAAAGGCTAGTGTTTGTGATGCCATTTCTGTGGGCTTGTTGAGGATATTGGCCATCATAGGATTATTCCAGAAACAGGCTGAAGAGCAGTTTCTTCTGGTGTGCTGATTTTGAGGGAATACTTCCCAGAAGATTCCATCTCAGTGATGCTGCTCTCGTACTACTTCCAGCTGATTTTTCAAGCCCCAGCTAACCAGCATCAATATTTCCAGTAACCGCACAAGGTTTCACTTCATGTGCTGGGTCTCTTTTGTTAATCACAAGCTGATCTCCTCCCCTAGCCGACAGAAAACAGATTCTCAATCAAGATCACACATACAGCCCGAATAATCTTTGTTCCCCTTGAAACATCATAAGCCAGCCTCTGCCATCCACATTTCTCCTCAGCATAACTGCTTCAAGCTTCACATTAACAGCTCATTAAGCTTTGAGCACTTAATGGCTTTTCCAACCCAATCCAAATATTTCCACAGTCCTCCCAGACACATATGGTCAGGACTGATACTCTTCTCTCTCCGCTCCCTGGTAACAACTTTCATCTTAATTACTTCCTATTGTGATTACAAAAAAAATAATCTCCGGCCAAAACCAGCTTGGAGAGGAAAGGCTTCATTTAGCTTACAGGTTTTGAAGTCCATCATTCAAGGAAGCCAAGGCAGGAGCATAGGGAGTTTGTTTACTGGCTTGCTTTCCTTTAATATGCTCAGACTTGAGAAGACAGGACCAGCTGCCCAGGGGTAGTACCACCCACAGTGGGCCGGGCCCTCCCACATCATTCAATAGGTTCAAGAAAATGCCCCTCAGACTTGGTCACAAGCCAATCTGATTGGAGGAAATTCCTCATCTGAGGTTCTGTCTTCACAGGTGTGTCAAGTTAACCACCAAAGCTTTCTAGCCACAGGTTGACAAGAAGAAAAACAGTCTGCTGGCCACAACAGTGCTGGGAATCAAACGCTGATTCTCTGTAAGAGCAAGCCAGTGCTTAATTTCTGGACCATCTCTCTGGTCCTGTGGTACTGAGAATAGGTGAGGCTTTTAGCAACTGGAGAGGCCAGGAGAGGCCATTGGTGAGTGTGTAGCCTCAGTTTCAGTAGAGACTCCAGCATATTGGAGATGCCAAGACAGTGAGACGACCACTGAGTGGCAGCAGTAGGTGGAGTTGGGGCTGGCCTGAAGCCTATTGAGCAACTGTTGTGTGCTGTGGGATGCAGAGCCAGGAAGTGGAGCTGCCCAAGGTGTTTGGAGCCCAGAAGATCCTTAGTGAATCCCAGATGTCCAACATTGGAGTTACATGGCTGATTTTGTTTTGTTTCAGTTTATTGCCTAGACCTTCCTTTTTTGAAATATGAGCAATATAATGTGTTTTGGATTTTAAAGATCTCCACAGTTATGAGGCTTTTAAAAAAAGACTTTTTAACCTTTTTTAAAGTGTTTGGAATTTTATTTTTTATTTTTATTTTTATTTTTTAATTTTTTTTTTATTTTTTTTATTAATTTTATTTACGTTCTTGTATGTGTGTGAATGTACTGCCTGCATGCAAGTCTTGTGCACCCGTGTCGTGCAACGCCGCGGGAGGTCGAGAGGGTCTCGGTTCCCCTGGAGCTGAGTTCTCCTGGAATTGGATTTTTCAGACGGCTCTCTGGCCGGCCAATGTGGGTGCTGGGATCGATAACCCGGGTCCCTCTGTAAGAGCAGTCGGCGCTCTTAACCGCTAGGCCATCTCTCCAGCCCCAGTGTTTGAATTTTTAAGACGTGGGACTTTTAAAGTTGTACTGTTTTATATTCTGATATTAACATCATATTTTGGGGACAAGAAATGGAAAGGTGTGGTTTAATAGTGATATGTTTGTGTGTCAGGTTAACAGGGGGTCAGTTGTGTTGGCTAGCTTTAGTTGTCAACTTGACACACCTGGGTGGAGGGAACTTGAGGAATTTTCCCCATTGCGTTGGCCCATGGCCATGTCTGTGGGGCATTTTCTTTACTGTTAGGTGATGCAGGTGGGCTCAGCCCACTGTGGGTAGTGCCACCCCTAGGCAGTTGGTGTAAGGTTGTGTAAGAAAGCAGGCTGCGCACAGGCCAGAGGAGCAAGCCAGTAAGCAGCTCCTGCCTCCAGGTTTCTGCCCTGAGTTTTTTCTGTCCAGAATTTTCTCAGTGAAGAACTGTGATCTGGAAGATGGAAGACAAAATAAACTCTTTCCTGCCCATGTTGGTTTGGTCACTGTTTTTTTTAGCACTGAGATAGAAAGTAATTAGGACAAAAAGCTTCTACATTTTTAGGTTTTACATTTAAGTGTTTTTGATCCATTTTGAGTGATTCATGCAGTGAATGAGAAGTGAGAATGTAGTTTCAGTATCCTACATGTGTGTATCTAATTTTCCCAGAACCATTTGTCATTTATATAACATTTTTTGACACTTTTGTCAAGAATCTGATATGAATGCACGGACTTATTTTATTTATTTATTTTTTTGTTTTTTTTTAACATTTTTTTTTATTGATGTATTATGTATTCATACACCATTTTTTCATTCTGTTCAGGCATATTCCTTCTATCCCTTCCCCCACCCCACCCATCCCATCCCAGTCATCATCTGCCATAACTGTCCTGCATCTTTCTCTTCAGTCTGTTTTATGCTTAGAAAGGTTACATTTCCTCCATTAATTTTCATATTATTCTTAAAATATGGATACTTACCTCACCCATATACAGTAAATTACAGAGTTTGAAAGATAATTGGTGGTTGGATTCTAGAGCCCATTGAGAGATTTCACATTATAACACATAGTTGCTTTCAGATTAAACAAAATACAACCATACTGTCATTCTTTTAGCTAACCTTTCGTCTTGGGATTTGGTGTTAGCATTCCACAAATGAGGGAAACCATTCTCATTTGTCTTTCTGGGGACTGTGTCACCTCACCAGCTAATGCTTCGTTAGCTCCATCCATTTACCTTGCAAAGTTCATGATATCATACTTCTTTTTCTTTATTGCTGAGTATACTCCATTGTATAGATGTACCATATTTTTGTCAACCACTGTCTGTTGGGGGGCATATGGGTTGGTTCCAGCTCTTTGCTATTTGTGAAGAGAGCTGCAATAAAACATGGATGTGCATGTATCCTTTGCGGTAGGATGAGTCTTGGGTATATAACCCGGAGTGGTATGATTGCGTCAGGTGGTAAGCTCATTCCGGTCTTAAGAGTTCTCCAGTTCTCCATACTGCTTTCCAAAATGGCTGTAAACGTTTACATTCCCACCAGCAGTGAGATGAGTTCCCCTTTCCCCACAACCCTCCAGCATCTGTTGTCTTTTTTTTTTTTTTTTTTTTTTTTTTTGGTCTTTTCTAGACAGGGTCCCTGTGCCATAGCTGTCTGGAAACTCACTCTGTTAAGGCCAGGCTGGCCTTGAACTCATCAAGATCCGCCTGCCTCTAGCCTCCCAAGTGCTAGGATTAAAGGTGTGTGCCACCACGCCCAGCCAATCTTTTTTTCCTGATTCTTAGCTGTATGAAGTTGAGATGATATCTGGAGAGTGGTTTAATTGCATTTCCTAATTATTAATTGATGATGTGACACTTTTTAAAGATGTTTCTCAGCCCATCTTTAATTCCTCACTGGTGAGGACTCTGTTCAGCCCTTTACTCCATCTTTTGAGGTAGTTCATTTGTCTTCTTCTTTGTTTTTTGAGTAGTTTATATATTCTTGACGTTGATGCTCTGTCAGATGAATTGTGTCCTGTTAAAGATCTTCCCACTCTGTGGGTTTTCTTTCCACCTCCTTGATTGTTTCTTTTTGCTATACAGAAACTTATTAGTTTCATGAGGTCCCACATGTCAACTGTTGACCTTACTTCCCATGCAGCTGCTGTCTGGTTTAGAAAGTCTCCTCCTACACCTGTGTCTTGGTAGTTGTTGCCAACTTTTTTCTTTTATCACCTTCAGGGGTTCAGGCTTCACGTTTGAGATCTTTGATCCACTTGGAGTTTTGATTTTTGTAACATGGTGAGAGGAATGGGTTTAATTTTGTTCTTCTACAGATGGTGGATCCAATTTTGCCAGCACCATTTGCTGAAGATGCTATCCTTTCCTCCACTTGAGGGTTTTTTTTTTTTTTGCCCCTTTTCAAAATATAGGTGGGGCTGATAAATTGTGTGAGCTCAAATTTGGATGGTTCAATTTTGTTCCATTGGCTCAACTGGTCTGTTTGTGCTAGTACCAGGCTGTCTTTATGACTAGGCCTTGTAATATTGTTTGAATTCTGGTAGGGCAATCTCCCCTGTATTGCATTTTTTTCACTCAGGGTTGCTTTAGCATTTGGGGTCTTTTTGTTTTTCCAATCGAATTTAATGATTTTTATTTATTTTATTTTGGTCTTTGAAGAGGCAGGGGTCTCCCTGCAGCCCAGCTGTCCTGGAAAACTCTATGTTGACCAGGCTGGCTTGACCTGCACAGAGGACCACTTACCTCTGTCTCCGAGTGCTTGGACTAAAGGCATGTGCCACCATGCCCTGCTTAATTCCCTGTTTAATTAGTCTACTTGTCTTTGCTTCAGATCATGGAGTTTTGTTACTACAGTTCTGGAGTATAATTGAAACCAGGTATGGTAATATCTTGTGCTACCCCTTTTGCTCAGGAACCCTTTGGCTGTTTGAATTTTTTATGCTTCCATAGAGATTTTAGAATTGTTTGTTACTGATTATGTGGAGAATGTAATTTGAGTGTTGACAGGAATTGCACTGAATCTGGAGGCTATTTTTGGTAAATGTAACCACTTTAACAATAAACTGTCAATCTGTGAACACAGGAGATCTTTCCACACTGTATTAAAGCCTTCTTTTCATTTTTTTAAAAGACTGAAAAAAAGATGCAAGAAATAAGCAAAATGCATGAACTCTTTGTGAAGCTTCCTAAAAATAGTCTTTCTTTATGTCAGGGCAATCTCAACACGAGCAATGTTCATTTGAAGCACGACATATTTCGTCAATGTAATTGCCTAATGACCTGAGGATTTCAGTTCCAACAAGACAAAGAATGTGGTTATGCTTCTTGCAAAATTATAAACTTGTCTTTGTTTTGTGTGAGTAACACTAAGTTATTTTATAAGGTGACACCATGGTGGTGAGCAGTGAAATCCAATATCTGGCAAAAATACGGTGGAATTATATAATACCAACAAAAGTCTTCTTCAGTGTTTTGTAGCTTTCATTGAGGAATCTTCACCCTACGGTGGTTTATGGATGAATTCAGTGTTTTTTTTTTTCTTTTTAGGCAATCATAATGTTATTGTTCTTGATTTCTTTCTCCAGCATGCTTGTATTGATATATGAAAAGAAGCTATTGATTTTATATTGTTGATTTTGTTTCAAAAGGGTTTTCTGGTGGAATCTTTTATAGGATCATAGGTTTTACAGTTGGCAATATTTTTACTTCCTTCCTTCCTTCTATATTACCCTTTGTCTTTTAACAGATTTACATTTGTGTGCAGGCATGTGGGCACACAATACCATGGTGCAAGTGTTGAAGTCAGAAGATAAAATTCAGGAGTCATTTTTTTCCTTCCACATGGTGGCTCATCAGTTTGTACCAAGTGCATTTTTCTATGAACCCTATTTCTCTATCTTATATTATTACTCTGGTTAAGAATTCAGACACTAGGGGCTGGAGAGATGGTCAACGGGTAAGAGTTCCGACTGCACTTTTGCAGAGGACCCGGGTTTGATCCCAGAGCCCACATTGGCAGCTAAGAAATGTCTTTGGCTCCATTTCCAAGGGGAGGTTCTTGATGCCCTTCTGGGTCCACTTGCCATTGCACGACCGATGGGGGCACCAACCTACATGCAGACAGTACACCATTCATACAAATAAAAATATAATGCAAACGGTGCACCCATACACATTAAAAAATAATAAGTTTAAAAAAAGAAAATAAATGTTGATCTCTCCTCAAAAAAAAAAAAAAGAATCAAACCACTAGAAAGATGGCAGCTCCCAAGGCAGCAGGTGTATTCTGAGCAAAAAGGCCTTAAAGGGGGGCCCCAAAAAAAAAAGGGGAGGGGGATTTTAGGGACCCCCCCAAGAGCATTGGGAAGCATAGGAGGTGGTCTGAGGGCATTTGGATCCTTAGGGACTACAGTTTGCTGCTATAGACTTGAGCCTTGACCCAAGGGCATCAGGAGGAAAGAGGGATAGCCTCAGTGTTGGCTGAGACTTTCTCCCAGTGAACCCAGATACAGACCTTTGGCGCCTGGCCCTGTAGATTAAGGGTTGGGCTGGTAGATTATAGGGTTGTGTATAGGTGGTTCCATGAGTACAATCTCACAGGGGTGGGATTAAGGGCTCATTTTTTCACTTGGATTGTGCTGCTATATTGCAGGTGAAGCATTGTGACCTTCCAGCGCACAGGACAAGAAGTGCCCTGGGCCCTCAGGGTGCAGGTTTTGCAGGCCTAGTGGGTTCATGCTTGGGTGTTGGGCTTAGTCCATTGGGCGAAGCTTGTTTGTGCTGGTTTGGTGAGGGGTGCTGGTCTGTACAGGGTTAGGATAGAGTTGAGATTTTTGGAGTCTAAAGTATCCATATTTGTACACCATTTAAGAAGTCAACAAACACCTAAAGAACATAACCAACACCAGATGGGGCAGTCAATTAATCACCGAAACTTCACATTAGAACCACTCCAACAGAAGCTACCCAAATGCCTAAAGCGTCAACGAAAGAAAGTCTTAGGTGGATCTCCACCAAATATTAATTTAAATATCTATATATTTTAATTTATATATTTAATTATAATATAATTAAATGTAATATATACATTTATTTTTAAATTTATTATATTTAAATATTAATAGTCCTATTCAAGTACCCTCTAAAGAAAACCCCTTGGATATAACTCAGGATTATAGCTTCAAAAGGAACATTTATGAATATGATTAGAGAAACTGAGAAGTTGAGGGAATTTAAGGAGCTTTATAAACAAGGAAGTCCAGGACTTAAAAGAAGAGAGGGATAAACTTCTGAAGAAGGACAATAAACTGTGGAATGAAATTACAAAAGAATATAAACATTGAAAAAAATCCAAGGTTGAAATAAAAAAGAAATGCAACATTCCACAAACAATTTGGAAAGGATGGGAGAAACTCTTAAGAATATAATGGATGAAGCTGGGTGTAGTGGCGGGCATGCTTTAATCCCAGCACTTTGGGAGGGCAGAGGCAGGCGGAATCTTTTTGTGAGTTCAAGGCCATCCTGGTCCACAGAGTTAAAGGTTCAGGGACAGCTGGGCTACAGGAGACCTGTTCTCAAAGACAAAAAAAAAATAATATATGGAATGCAGTTGAAACATAGAATATCAAGGTTGGAAGACAATATTGAAGAATTGGATAAATCAAGTAGATTATGAAAATTTAAAAACCCACAAGAATGGAAAACAGGAACTTGGGATTAGTATTAAAAAACACCAAAAACCTATGAATTATAGGGATAGAAGAGGAAGGAAAACGCATACAATAACAATATGGCTCATGTCTTCAACAAAATTAGAGGGAAATTTTCCCTAATTAAAGCAAGAAATACCTATTCAAGTATTAGAAACATATAGAACACCAAGCAGGCAGGAACCAAAAAAAAAATTTCTTCACACTGTATCATTGTAAAAACACAAAATGTTCAAAGCAAAGAAAGGACACTGAGGCTGCAAAAGAAAAACAAGTTACCTACAAGAGGAAACCTATTTCAGAATAACAGCTGATTTTCTCAATGTAGACAACGAAAGCCAGAAGAGCTGTTCTAAAATATTCCTGGTTCTAAAAGACTCTAGATGCCAACCTAGAGTACTTTATCCAGCAAAAACTGTCTATTATAATTTGAAGGAGAAAAAGGGAAATGTTCCATGATATAAATAAGTAGAAAGAATTCCTCTCCAATAAGCCATACCTGCATGGAATACTTAAAGCAATAATACAAAGAGCAGAGGGCAGGGACGAATAAAACCAATCAACACCAGAAAACAAATACTACCACTATGGTAGTATCATTCCCCCCTTCTGGTGATTGTGGTGACTCTTTTCAGAGGGTAACATAGCTAAACAGGAGCTAAAAATTGATTAGGCAGTTTAGGATGAGATGCCCCCCCCCAAATTAACCAGTACTCTTTCTCAGCTGAGAGCACAAGCTTCCTGGAATAGCAATAACACATATCTTTCTAGTAGCCCCAAAGAGAAAAAAAAAGAAAAGAATTTACATTAGTATTATCCTGCAGGATTGATTCTTTAGTTTCACGAGAAGAGTGAAGAAATGGAAAATCCCCCCGACACTTTTTTTTGTCTTTGTTTGCTTTGTTTTTTTGTTTTGTTTATGGGCATTTTGTATTGTTTCTGTTTTCCTGAGTTGAAATAAAGAAATATAATAAAACAATTAAAAATATGATAAAATTAAAAATATGGAACGCCGAGAATAAAAAAAAAGATTCAACACTTATACTGAACAAAAGTGCAAGACGAAAGTGGGGGTTTGGAGAGATGGTTCAGGGGGTTCAGAGCACTGGCTGCTCTTTGGCACAGGTACTGGGGTTCAGTTTCTAGCACCCAACATGGTGGCTAACAACTGTTCTGTAATTCCAAGTTTCAGGGGCTCTGACATCTTTTCTGGCCACTACGGGCATTGTGCACATGTTGTGTGCTTACATATATGCAGAGAAAACATTCATACATATATCACTTAAAAGATGTAGAAAAACTCTTGGAAAATTCATATCTCTTCATTATAAAATTCCAGAAGAATCAAGTATAGAGGAATCATACCTCTATAAAGGGGTATATAATAGAACCTTTAAACCAATGTTGTTTAATATACCCATATTTACTTTTATTTAGTCCTAAAAACCATGTAACATAACCTGTAGACAGAGTCTGGGCAAAATTGATACTTGTTGAACTCATGTCAATTAAATATGTATTAATCGAATATACACCTGTGTCCCCTCTCCCGCCCCTCCCACCCTTCCCGATTCACCATTTCAGTCAGTTTTCTGATGCAGTCTTTCTGTTGTTGTTCTTTTAATATGCATCCCTCTCCACAAGAAATATTTACAACTGGGTTATTGGCGCTAGCATCACATATGAGGGTACCATTCATCGTTTTTTTCTGGGGACTGTATTACTTCACTTAATATAAATTCTTCTAGCTTCCATCCTTTACCTGCAAAGTTCATGATGTTGTCTTTCTTTACCGCTGCATAGAACTCCATTGTGTACATGTACCACAGTTTCTCTATCCACTTGTTCAGTGAGGGGCATTTGGTTTTGGTTCCAGCTTTTTGCTATTGTGAACTGAAGCTGCAATAAATATATAGCTGTGCCCCTTTTCTAAGCCTAGGGAACAATCTGCGGGAAGAGGGGGGCATGATAGAATGTAAGGGCTGTGATTGGATGAATTTGATGAACTACAGCAATATAGTCTGGACACTCATCTGATCAAGTTGATTGAACATACAAGCCCCCCCAGCTGGATAGTGGGACCCATGGACTGTGTGGGTTTGGGCACAAACTGTGCAAATTGGTTTTACATGAAGGATGCTTGTACTCAAAATTATTACTTATTGTTTAAAAAATGAAAAAAAATAAAGAAGTAATTAAAAATAAATAAATAAAAATAAATCTTTCACATATGTAAAAAATAAATAAATTCAAAAAAGAGGTATATAATAAAACATAAAAAAGTGGAGAAAGCAGACATTTATTACATCTTCTAGTTTCATCATTTATTTTTGAGACAGGGTCTCCCTGTAGCCCCAGATGGCCTGTAACTCACTATGTAGACCAGGCTGGCCTTGAACCCACAGGGATCTGCCTGCCTCTCAAGTGCTGGGATTAAAGGAGTGAGCCACTGTGCCTGGCATCAACTTTTTATTTTAGGGGAAATATTTTTGTTTTTCCCCATTTAATACAATATTGGGTATAGGCTTTAGATATATGGCTTTAAAATTGAAGAAGACATCAGAAGATGGAAAACTCCCATGCTCATGGATTGGGAAATTAACATTGGTAAAAATTCCATTTACCGAAACTCTTGTATAGATTTAAGCAATTCCAATCAAAATCCCCAAGAGTTTTTTCACAGGGCTTGGAAACAAAAGTCCTTAAAATTCATTGGAAAAACAAAAACTCCGAATAGCCAAAACGCCCTGAGTGAAAAGAGCTACACAGGGAGGATCCTATACAGACTTCAAACTATTATATACAGGCTATAGTCATAAAAACAGCCTGGTACAAAAAAAAAAAAAAAGAAAAAAAAAAAACCGAAGATCCAAATCTGAGCAATACAATTTCAGCATCTTATATTTGACAAGGGGGCCAAGAAGCCACAATGGAGAAAAGACAGCATCTTCAGCAAGTAGTCTTGGGAAAACTGGATTGCCACTTGTAGAAGAATGAAATTAAAACCCCTACCTCTCACCCTGTACCAAAAGTCAACTCCAGATGGATCAAAGACCTCAGTGTGAAACCCCAAACTCTGAAGGCGAAAGAAGAAAAAGTTGGCAGCAGACTACAAGACATAGGCGTAGGAAAAGACTTCCTTTTTTTTTTTTTTGGTCTTTTCGAGACAGGGTCTCCCTGTAGCCCCAGCTGTCCTGGAACTCACTCTGTAGACCAGGCTGGCCTTGAACTCAAAAAGATCCGCCTGCCTCTGCCTCCCAAGTGCTAGGATTAAAGATGTGCACCACCATGCCCGGAAAAGACTTCCTAAATCAGACAGCAGCTGCGCAGAATTAAGGTCCACAATGACAAATGGGACCTCATTAAACTCAAAAAGCTTCTGCACACAAAAGAAACAATCAAGGCGAAGTGAAGAGAAATCCCCACAGAGTGGGAGGAAACCTCTTCACTGCAGATACATCTGACAAAGCATTGATTTCCAGAATATATAAACTACTCAAAAAACAAAGAAAAAAGAAAACAAATGACCCACTCAATAGATGGAGCAAAGAACTGAACAGAGACTTCACAAGTGAGGAATTAGAGATGGCTGAGAAACACCTTAAGAAGTGTTCAACATTACTAATCATTAAGGAAATGCAAATCAAAACCACTTTAAGATATCATCTTACTCCAATAAGACTGGCTAGGATCAAGAAAACAAATGATACCAAGTTCTGGAGAGGTTGTGGGGAAAGAGGAACACTCATCCACTGCTGGTGGGAACGTAAACTCGTACAGCCACTATGGAAAACAGTGTGGAGAACCCTTGGAAGACTTGGAATGAACTTGCCACCCGACCCAGCCATACCACTCCTGGGCATGTACCTTCAAGACTCACCCCACTACAGAGATACATGCATGGCCATGTTTATTTCAGCTCTCTTCACAATAGCAAGGAGCTGGAACAACCCCAAGTGCCCCTCAGCTGATGAGTGGATAGAGAAAATGTGGTACATCTATACAATTGAGTTCTATGCAGCAGTAAAGAAAGATGACATCATGAGCTTTTCAGGAAAATGGCTGGAGCTAGAGGACATCATGCTGGGTGAAGTAACACAGTCCCAGAAAAACAAACAACGAATGGTATCCCTCATCTGTGGATGCTAGTGCCAATTACCCAGTTGTAAGTATTTCTTGTGTATGGCCCCCTGAGCTTTTGTCCAAAGCAGTTGGGAGTGATGCATATTGTAAACAACAACAACAACAACAACAACAACAACAGCAACAACAGAAAGGGCTGCATCGAAGAACTGACTGAAACGATGAACTTCTGCTCAAAACAGTCAACTTCCTCATGGAGAATATTGAGAAAGACTGAGAAAGAGATGAAAGGCATGTTTGGCAGAATGCATGAGCTCTGGTGGGGTGGGGGAATGGGGCGGGACATGGGTCTAGAGTTGATAAAAAATAAAAATAAATTTATTAAAAAATATATGGCTTTAATTATATTGGGGTATGACTCCTCTATACTTGATTCTTCTGGAATTTTGTAATGAAGAGATATAATTTTCCAAGAGATATTTTTCTACATCTGTTAAGTGATCCTGTGATTTGTCCTTGGTTTTATTTATATGATGTTCTAATGCTTATTGCTTAGATATTTTGAGCCAGCTTTGCATTCCAGAAATGAAAGCAACTTGGTCATGGATCTAATCTTTTTACTATATTATTAAATTCGGTCCATAAGTAATTCATTGAGGATTTTCTGTCTATATTCATTAAAGATATTATTATTGTGGTTTCTTTTTATTTGTTTTATTCTTGCCAAATTTTGTTATCAGCGTAATGCTGGCTTTATAGAATGAGTTTAGAAACATTCCTTTCTATTTTATTCATAGTTTCAGGAGCATTGGCCTGATAATGAGTCCATCTGGGTCTAGGCTTTTCTTTGCTGCAAGACTGCTAATTATTACCTCAGTATCCATACACAACAGGGAATATCTTTTGCATTTATCCCAAGCTGGAAATTCTATAGATAGAAAAAAGCACTTTAGTGGATGTCAGGACCCGGGAGAAGGAGGGTCTCATTATTGCAATGGTGTTTCATTGTGAAGATGATGAAAGTGTCCTGAAGACAGAAGGATGTGAGGTTGTGTGAAGATGTTGTGAATATTCTGGAAGCCAAGGAAACACTTCAAAATAATATAAATTTTATCTCAGTTAAATAATATATTTCACTAGAAATTTAAGATGTGCTCCACTTTATCATCTAACATGTTCTAAATGTATTGAATAAAAGTTTGAATTGTGCTAAAATCATGCTGCTTTGTTTTGCCTGGATAATGGATATGTTTAGTATTTAATAGTATATACATAAATCAGCATAACATATATCCCATAGCAATGATCATTTATTAAGCAAAAATAAAAACAATGAGGCTACTTTAAGTGGGCAGGGCATAGGAAGGTCTATACAGGAGGTGAGAGAGAGGAGAGATGAAGAACACTTGGTGGTATGAAAAACAGAAGAAAATGTGTTAGTTCTGCGTGTGTGCATGTGCGCATGTGCACGTGTGTGTGTTCACATTTGCATGTGTATAGCTGAAGGCTATATATCAACAACAGCTCCACTGTATCAGACAGGAGGAATCCTCTTAAATCATGCTCTTTAGTTTTTCTTGAAAAGACAAGCTAATAATATCTAGTATGTTTTAGTAAGCAATGTTTAATTCTGGTTTTTTTTTTTTTTTTTTTTTTTTTTTTTCGAGACAGGGTCTCCCTGTAGTCCCAGCTGTCCTGGAACTTACTCTGTAGACCAGGCTGGCCTTGAACTCACAAAGATCCGCCTGCCTCTGCCTCCCAAGTGCTAGGATTAAAGGCGTGCGCCACCACGCCCAGCTAATTCTGGTTTTTAAAAGTTGATTTAAGTATTTTTCAGGATCAGCTCTTCACTGCTTTGCTTCATCATCTATGGTGTTTTGAACTCATCCATTTTATGTTTGTTAGAGGGGTGGACCAAATTATTTCCAGTGAAGAAACCCAGTTCTTTCCTAGCTGAATACCTTGCGTCACTTCTCATTATGTGTAATATAGCCTTCTGTTCAAGTGGGTATTCTGAATACCTTCCTAAGTGGTAGCAAGAGGATATTGTTAGACCCAGTTGTTAAATATTTGTTTGAGGTCTTGAATGTGTGACTCGCTGTCCTGCCTAGGAAGTGGTGCTCTTGTGGCTGGCTCACACCTGGGGCTGTGTGGATCGTGGCTGTTACTTTGACGCTAGATGCCTGCATCTTTCTCACCTGATGATCTGCACTTTGTGTGAGTCATGTGACCATTGTACTTCTCTCTATGTGTATCTCAGCATGTGTGTATGGGTGAACGTGTGTGCGCACGTGTGTGAACATGTATGTGCAGACCAGAGGATGACCTTGAGCGTCAGCTTATTTGGCTGGGCTGGTTGGACAGCGAGCCATGGGGTTTCTCCTTTTTCTGCCTCCTCACTGAGGTAACAAGTCTGACCTGCCAGGCTTGGCTTTTTCATGTGGCTTCTGGTGATAAACTCAGGGTCGCATGCCTATACGATGTTCACTGAACGAGCCATCTCCCTAGCTCAGCTCCTGTCCTTCCAACCTAAAGTCTGTTTGATTTCATGGGCAATGTCAATTTTGAACTGAAGTTCATTACTTTTCTCCTGGTCTGGAGAAGAGTTTAGACATGTATTTGTAGAACTTTAGGAAGGAAATAGATTCTTTAAGATCTTTACATTTATTTATTTTTGTTGGCGGCAGTGGGGTGGGCCTTTGTGCTATAGCCCGTGTGGAGGTCAAAGGGCAATTTGTAGGACTTGTGTGGGAGACATCTCTCTTCTGCCACAGCGTGGGTTTCCAGATCAAACATAGGCCATCAGGCTTGGTGGAAAGTGCCTTGACCCGCTGAGTCATCTTGCTGGTGTAGAAATAGACTGGTGACTGAACTGTGTATACTGTGCTGACTTCTGAGCTAATCTTCCTTTCTAATCAAATATGTTGTGTTGTCTTTCTCTTTCATTTAAGAAAATGGATGTAGTTCGTTTAACTTCCTGTAGGGAGTTTGCATTTGAATGGTCATGTAATTCACTTTCCTTTGGAATAAAGTAGGGGCCAAAATATAGACTAGGGATAAGAATCTGTTTCTATTACCTCAAAGAAGAACAGTGTAGATTTTGCCTGCCAACTCCTCCTTAGATACATCCTGCACACTATGCCCACAGCATTGGAGTTGTTCACACCTCAGTGCCTACTTTTCTGCAGAGGGATAGCCTCTCCTTTTGAAAATCACTTCCTGAGTTTTGATTCGGACCTCTTCATCAGAACTCGACTCAGGGCAGCCTTCACATCCTTGTTCCTCAGACAGTAGATGAGAGGGTTCAGCATGGGAGTGACCACTGCATAGAAGACCACCACCACCTTGTCCTGCTCAGCAGAGGCTGTGGAGCGGGGTTGCATGTAAGTGAAGAGGGCCATCCCGTAAGACATGGAGACTACAGTGAGGTGGGAGGCACAGGTCCCGAAGGCTTTGCAGCGTCCCTGGGTGGAGCGGATCTGCAGGATGGCAGCCATAATGTAGGCATAGGACAGAGAAACCAGGCAGCAGGGCACCAGCAGCACCACCACACTGGAGGCCAGGATCACCACCTGGTTGAGGGTGGTGTCCACACAGGCCAGCCTGACCAGGGCCAGCGTCTCACATGCCACATGGTTCAACACGTTGTTCCCACAGGTGGGCAGGCGCATGGTAACTGCTGTCTCCACGGCAGAATTAGCCACGCCCACAAACCAAGAGACACCAGCCAGCGCCATGCAGAGCCTGGGGCTCATCACTATGGTGTAACGTAAGGGGTCACAGACAGCCACATAGCGGTCATAGGCCATGGCAGCCAGTAACAGAAACTCAGTCCCCCCAAGAGTCAGTGCGAAGAAGAGCTGGGTTCCACACAGGATGAAGGAGATGGTTTTCTTCTCCAGTAGGAAGTGGGCCAGCATCTGGGGGACCCCACTGGAGCTGTAGCAGATGTCCACCACAGACAGGTGGCAGAGAAAGAAGTACATGGGCAGGTGGAGACGTGGGTCCAGTGCAATGAGGAGCACGATGAGCCCATTGCCCAGCAGGGTCAGCAGGTAGGTGGCCCCAAACAGGACGAAGAGTCCAGCCTGGATGTGCTTGTCACTGGAGAGACCCATGAGGATGAACCCACTAACCCAGGTCACATTTTCTCTTGTCATGGAGCAGGTGGGTCAGCTGTTCAGCACTGGGGGAGGGAGGAGTCAAGTGGGGGACAGGTAAAGATATCATGTAGGTCTTTAACGAAGCCCTCCACTACAGGTGGGGCTAGAGACACTCAACTTGGTTCCTTAACCTAGGTGGTTAAGTGAGAAAATAATGAAGACATTGAATAGGACACCCTTGAGTAAATAAAGACAAAGAAACAAAAGAAACTATAGACAGGCATGGTATAATCCTATGGCGTGGGGATTTGGAGGGTCAGGAGTTCAAGGACAGTATGTCCTACAAAGGAAGCTTGAGTGCAGAAGGGGCTTGTGCTGGATAGCTTTGGTGTCAACTTGACACACCTGGGTTGAGGGAGCCTCGGTTGGGGAATTGGCTCCATTGGATTGGCCTGTGGCCACATCTGTGGTGTGTTGTCTTGATTGTTGAGCAGTGACAGTATAAGAAGGCAGGCTGGGCATGAGCCAGAGAGCAAGCCAGTGGACAGCATTCCTCCATGGCCTGTGCTTCAGCTCCTGCCTCCAGGTTCCTGCCCTGAGTTCCTGCCTTGTGCTCCCTGAGTGATGAACTATGAACCAGGAGATGTAAGCTGAATAAACCCTTTCCTCCCCAAGTTGGTGTCAGAGTGTTTTGTCACAGCAATGGAAAGACAAACTAGGACAGGGCTACATGAAATCTTTTCTCAAAAAACAAAAACAGTGAAAACATTGGAGAAAAAGAAACAAGGATTCCCGCTCCAAAGTCTGTGTTTCTGAAGGACAGTGTCCCTGCCTTGGTCATTCCTTAATGCCTAGTGTCCTGCAAAATAATAAGGTATATAGCAAGCAATATACCAATGTGGAAGGAAAGGTAAAGGGGAGGGGAAAAGAGGAAGGACTTGTAGAGGGAAAAATAGAAAGTAAAGGAGAAAGAAGATGTAGATGTGGACAAGGCAGAATGGAAGGGGAATGCAGGGACTCTTACAGTGAGACACACGTGAAGAATGGGATGCCGTGGGGAGTTGTGGTGTCATTTCCTAGTCTTGAGTCTTTTGTTTTTTATGCTTCTTATAAGTCTAGTTCACAGTCTTGAAGTGTGTCCTTTCACATATGCCTCATGTCGCCCATCATTGCTGAGGAGGCTTATATCCCTGAGATGGATATCATTGAGATGGATATCGTTCACACACATGAGCACACACATTTACCCTTATATCCTTGAGATGGATATTGTTGAAGAAGGAGCTGTGTTCTAGGAAGCATGTGGAGCATTTTGTACCTGTCTGTAAGAGGGGAAAAAGGGCAGAGACATGGGTCCCATTTTGATTCTATTTTTTTTTTTTTTTTGTCTTTTTGGCACAGGATCTCCCTTTAGTCCTAGCTGGCCTGGAGCTCGCTATGTAGACCTGGCTGGCCTTGAACTCACAGAGATCTGCCTGCCTCTGCCTCCTGAGTGCTGGGATTAAAGGTGTGTGTCACCATGCCTGGCTCTCTTGATGCTTATAATGTAGGAATACAGAGATGAATTACAAAGTACAAAGATTAAGTATGATTGTGCTAACTACTATGGAGAGGAACAAGGTTAATTAAGTTTGAATCTTGGTGGATAGTCTATATAGTTCAATAGCATTCAAATTATACAGTGAGGTTCAAGCATTTATTTAGATCTTTGAGCAATGAAAAAGACATGATCTGAGAATTTCTGGTGAACAGTTACACTCAAGTTGATGCTAGCATGAAACTATGGACAAGCTCTCAATCTTTTAACAATTCTGGATTCTTAGGTAAGTTTGTAGTAGGTCATCTCCCTTCAGTCAGGGTCGCTGACTGCTTCCTGAGAAAACACAACTCAATGCAATCAGATTTTTTTAAAAAAATCTTATTTTTTAATTTTATGTGTATGAGTGTATATGTTTCTGTGTGTGTGTGTGTGTGTGTGTGTGTGTGTGTGTGTGTGTGTAAGTGCACCTGTGCAACACCCATGGAGGACAGAAGGGCATATTATCCCTTGGAACTGGAGTTACAGATGGTTGTTAGCCACCACGTGGGTGCTAGGAATCAAACCTGGGTCCTCTGCAAGAGCAGCCAGTGTTCTTACCTGATGAGCCATCTCTGTAGCCCCAACCATGAGATTTAAAAAAATATTTTTAAATTAAATTTTTGTGAATTCATACACTATTTTTGATATTAGACCTCTTCTCATATCTGTACCCCCTTAGTATTCCCAACCCATGTGCTTTATTGTATTTATAATATTATATATCTCATCTATCTATCTATCTATCTATCTATCTATCTATCTATCTATCATCTACCTATCATCTACCTATCATCAAATTTGGGTCCCCAGATCCCTTCAGTGTGGGTTCATCCACTGGAGCCTGGTGATTAACATACCCAGAGTCACATCCTTAAAGAAGACTGGCTCTTCTCTTCCTAGCAGCTACAAGTTATCAGTAGTTCCTTATCTAGAGTTAGGGTTTTGGGGATATGCAAATTGGAACCACTTTGAGATTTCATCTTACTCCAATCAGAAAGGCTAAGATCCAAAAAACTAGCAATGAAAAATACTATAGAGGACATGGGGAAAGGGGAGCATATAGTCTTTGCTTAAAGTTTAGCCACTGTGGAAATTGGTACAGAAATTCCTCAAAAGGCTGGAAATACCTTTACCACATGATCCAGGCATAGTACTCTTGGGCATATACCCAAAGAACTGTATATCCTACTATAGAGATAAGATACCTGTTCATCTACGTTCATTGCTACCCTATTGCAACTGTCAGGAAATAGAAACAACATAGATGTCCATGAACTGATGAATGGATAATGAAAGTATGGTACATTTACTTGACAATGGTACTCAGCTCTTAAGATTGTCGAAATGATAATCTCTAGATGTATTTTCATCTCCCAACTATTTAAGAAATAAATTAAAAATTTATTTGTAGCTGAATTTATTCTTTCTTTATGCTTTTCCAATTTCATATATAGAGAGAATGATCTTTGATCAAAGTCACTCCATATCCTCTCATCTCATTTTCACATTCCCCAAACCACTTCTTCCCAAGTCTTCCTCCTTCTGCTTTTGCGTGAGTGCTCGTGTGTGTGTGACCATATTTAATAGGATTACCTACATAAACATGAGTGGCAGGATTATTTGCTTGAGAGGGGACTATGTGCCATGTTTATTGTTGCTCTATTCACAATGGCTAAGAAAAGATTCACCCTAGATATTCATCAACAGATGAATGGATAAAGAAATGTGATATATATACATGGCCATAAAGAAAAGAAAAATGAAATTATGAAATCTATAGGTAAATGAATGAAATTGGAAATATTATATTGAGTGAGGTCAACCATGCCCCAAAAGAGAAATACTACATACTGTTTGTCATATGTGAATCCTGGCTTTGAATCTTTAGCTTTGTGCATTTAACTTGACATACTTGTGGAGGCTTGAACAGGGACACTGGGAGAGGATGCCTTAAGGGAAGGGAATAGAACACAGGTGATATGAAAGTAATGGGGAAGGATACTGGGTGTGTATAGGTTTAAATAGGGATATGTTGGGTATAGGGAAAGAAAGGGAATATTGGGACAAGTTAACCAATATTTTCAACTAGGCTGGAGAAAAGACTACCTTTTGATATAAAGTGTATGCTTAAAAATCAGTGTTTCCACACCAGCAATTGTGGTGTGTTCCTTTAATCCAAGCACTCTGGAGGCAGAGGCAGGCAGATCTCTATGAGTTCAAAGCCAGCCTGGTCTACACAGCAAGCTACAGGCCAGCTGGGACTAAAGAGACCCTGTCTCAAGAAGACAAAAAAAGTCAGTGGTTCCATAGAATCAAATAAGAAATTTAAAAAAGTTGGGCCTTGGTATAGTCTGTAGAAAGTCAATGAGCTGGTTTGTACAAATCACTATAGCCAAACAGAAAATTCAATATGTCAGCATTAAGACAACATGAGTGAAACCACAGCATCGAATATGAGGTCTGAACAGCATAATTCTGTCCTGATTTCCCTGGCTGGCTAGAAACAGTAGTTAGAGCCCCACCTGATCTGGAGAGGAAGAGAGGAAAAAAGGAAGGGAGGGAGGGAGGGAGGGAGAGAGAGAGAGAGAGAGAGAGAGAGAGAGAGAGAGAGAGACTCTGGCCTCCTTTCGGCCCTTATCCTGCTGCAGTGACCTGAATGTGTCTCTGTGGAAACCACGAAGGGTAGAAAGTGGCTTTGAGTTCCCAGGGGTGGAGACTGGGGACTAGGATCAGAGCTCAGGGAAGCACTGGGTATGATTCTGAGCACTGCTCAGGGAGCCTGTGGCAGTGCTCAGAGCGTGTCCTCTGAGTCAGCAGAGGAAGTGGATCTGCTGCCTCTCCATTTGCTGCCACGAATGCCTTCAGACTGCTGTGAAGGATCCAGAGTCCCTACACAGTACAGTAAAAACTGATAGAAAAGTAAAGAAGCAAAGAGCCCACACCTCCTCCCTCTCACTTTAGCACAGAAGGAACCCAAGGAGTGGGGTGGGCTGAGCTGTGCAGGTCTGTGAGCCCCCTGGGAACCGAGATGAACGTAGTCCATCAGTGAGAGGTAGAAGTAGTTTCTGACAGACCCAGTGCAGGGAAGGACTCAGTCGAGGATCTTAGATGGCAGAGTTATCACTGTGTCCTGCCTGATATAGATGCACTTTAGAGAAGTCAGAGGATTGAGTTCTAGTTTGTTTCATGAACAATTTACTTGATGTCAGTAACCTTCTTCATCTGAAATGTGTGAATAATAAAGATGATAATAATAATAAAAATGATAATGCCTTCACCAGAGTATTTTGGACAAAATCAAATGAAGTAATAATGTACATGAATCTGTTTCAGCAATGCATGCAGTAAAACCTTAATGTGTGTGAATCCTATACTCAAAAAGGGTATAATACTGAGGTCAATTTTACCCACTGATATGAGGGTACACGACAGTGGGAACAGATGTCGTAAAGGCCAGAAAGCTATCAGGATGTAGCTCGAAGACCATTTGAAATGAACTCTAATGACTAAACCTAATTACAAAACCCCCGCTGTGATACATTTCAGGAATTAAGGTGGAGAGTCTCTTTCCACCCAGGGCACAGAGCCACATTCTGCACACAGCATGAATTCTCTGTCTTTTTATTCTAGTAACATTTTGATGTTGTTTTTAGAGGAGGATTAAACTATTTTTCTTGATAGGTGGCCTCATTCTGAGCTCTTTTGGGTAATTAGGGAATTTCATTCCACTTTTATCAGCTTGACAAACATTGAGCAAGCACTCCTAGAGTCTGGCCACGGCAGGAGCAGGCGTTACAGGAGTTATTAGGAGAGTCCTCTCGCTCCAGGTGCTCATTGTGGCAGGGAGGAGAGAGAAGGTGAGTCACCACACCCTTATCAGAGGAAGCTCCAGCATTGCTCCACTTATGGGAGACAGGCTGGCTATGTCAACAGGCAGTAGATACATGGAAGTTCTATACTAGAAGTAAAGAAACAGCCCACCCATGCATCTGCTTCTTGAAATTGAAGATATGTTAAGGGTAAGGTAAGGTAAGACTTGCTTTCAGCCTGTATTAAATTAAATCTATGTATTGCTTGGTTAACAGATATAATTGAAGTACATATCCTTCTTTACAGGGTAAAGATGCTAGATTTAGTGAACACTAAGATATCTTGTAGTTCTAAAGATTTCTGATAAATTAAAACACATACATCACAGTTTAAAGTAGTATAAAATATAAAAATAAGTCTTTGGTCTGCCTGCCCTTTATGTGTGCTGGTAGAATTAAAAGATAGAAAATATTAAAGGTCATTGGGTTTTCTGTCTAAGGATTCAGATCATACATACAACTGTTTGGGGGAGAGGCCAATAAACAGTCTTTAAAACCAGAGACCAAGGAAATGAGAATGGGAACCAAACCATTAGATTTGGGAAAACCAGTTAGGTCAAGCTGAAGGATTTACAATCCTCTGATATACAAGTCTTCATCCAAAACCCAATTTTGATAATTCCCAGGATGGGGCTGGAGAGATGGCCTAGCGCTTAACCTGGATTCGATCCCCAGCACCCACATGGCGGCTGAGAACAGTCTGTAACTCCAATTCCAGGAGAACTCCAGTTCCAGGGGAATCCGATACCCTCTTCTGACCTCTGCGGCATTGCACGACACGGGTGCACAAGCCTACATGCAGACAGTACATTCATACACATAAAAAAATAAGTAAAAATAAAAAAATCATTAAAAAGATAATTCCCAGGATGAACATTGTACTAACCACTCGTTTTATCCCAGATCAAGGATTGAACTTGCCTTTCTTCCATGCCCCCAAATGTTGAAAGTAGTCTCCATCTTGCCTGTTAGAGAAGATAATTTCTGCATCTTCCCTGGGATCTTTTATCAGCCCCATTCCCTCCTCATTCCTCTTTTACATTGTTCCACTTTCTAAATACCTGCCTACATATTCTGATCATTTGTTTAATGGTACATTGAGTGACTGACTGAGGAGGACTCTGCAGCCCCTAAGAGGAAATAAAAGAACCTCCAGCTTCAGCCAGTAAGAAAACTATACCAGGGTAGTGCTGGCTGCTCCCAGAGGAATGAGCCATAGTCTCTCAGCCCCTTCTCTGAACTTTCCCTGTAAGGGACTCACCGAGGCTGAGTACTCACCTCATGCATAAGACATTTTGGATGGGCAAGTGACTCATCTCTTTGGAAGTTCTTTGAAGCCTTGTCTTTCCTCTTCTTGGGTGGAGAAGTTTTACTTTGTCAGTCTGAGCTGATAACTTTTCAGAGTTTAGGAATCCCCAGAGGGCAATTACTCATGGTTTGAGTTTTACCCAGTCTTTCCCTGGTTGATTCTCTACAATCCCACCTCCTCTTTCTTCTAAGTTCCCTGTAGATTGAATACTCTGAAACATTTCACCTGAACTTTTAATTGTTCTACCTCCTAGGCTAATGAGACCTCCTCTGATACTTTTGACTCTTTCCCTGCCTTCCAAGTCTATTGCATTGCCAGAGACTCTTCATAGGAGTAAGGAGACAGGGATATTTGTGTGGCCTGGTTATAAGAAATGGAAAGTAATTGGACTTTAATGTAAGGCCTGAACCTCTGAAACTGCTAGAGAGAAACGTGATAAAACACTTCAAGGCAAGGGATTTCTGAAAAGACTCCAACAGTGCAGAAAATCAATAATTTTGAGAATCAACAATGGAATTATTACATGAAATTAAAAGGCTTCTAGAAGGACAGCAAAAGAAAAATCTGCAGAGAGAAGAGACAACTTACAGAAGGGGAGAAGATTCTGTACCAACCATTTATTAGATAGGGGATTAAATCTAGGATATAAATAACTGCAAAAATTAAACACCAAAGAAACAAAATTCCTAATCAATAGGTGGACTCTTCAAGTGAAATTAATGAACCGAATAGTTTTCAAAAGAAGACAGACAAATGGTGAACAAATACTGGAAAAAGTGTTCAACATCCTTAGCCATCAGGGAAAGGCAAATAAAAACTGGTTTGAGATTCCATCTCATCCAGTCAGAATAGCTGTTATCAAGAAAGCAAGTAACCGGGCTGGAGAGATGGCTCAGTGGTTAAGAGCACTGGTTGTTCTTGCAGAGGACTGGGTTCAATTCCCAGCACCTACATGGTGGCTAACAACCATCTGTAACTCCTGATCCAGGAGATTCGATGCCCTCTTCTGACCGCCTCAACACTGAATGACATGGATGTGCTTACATACATGCAGATGATATACTATATGTAGAATAAAAATAATAAAATATATATATTTTTTAAAAAGAACACAAATAACAGAGCTGGAGAATTTGATTCTTCGAGAGGACCAGAGTTTGGTTCCCAACAGCCATATCTGGCAGCTCACAACTGCTTGTAACTTGAGCTCCAGAGAATCTAATGTTCTCTTCTGGTTGCCACAGGCACTGTGTTCACATGACATACACATCACAGAGACACATAAATAAAACACTTAGAAAATCTTATAAAAGAAAACAAGTAACAGCAAATGCTGGCAAAGATTTGAAAGAAGAACCCTTATACACCAATGTTGGGGATGTAAACTTGTTAGCCACTATAGAAATCAATGTGGAGGTTTCTCAAGGAACAAAAAATAACTGCCGTGACACCTAGCTCCATACTGCTCTTGGTGGTACACTTGAAGGAGTCTAAATTAAAGAAAGAGACAAATACTTACACATCCGGGTTTAGTGATGCACTATTCACAGTAGCCAAGATATTGAAGCAGCTTAGATGTCCATCAGTAGATGAGTGGGTATGGAAGATGTGTACATATACATGATGAATTTTGCTTGGTCATAATGAAAAATGCAACCATGACATTTATGGGAAAATGGATGGAACTAGAAATCATCATGTTTAGCTACTAAGTAAACAGACTGAGAATAACAGGTACTGCATATTTTATTATATGTCCCTGTGTGTATATACATGTACATACACACACACACACACACACACACATATATATATATATATATATATATACACACATGTGTATGTATGTGTGTGTAGATCATAAAACTAGAGAGGGAATCATGACAACAGAGGAAAAGTGAGATGGTAACAGGACACATGTGACATGGAGATACAGGGGACTCTTATTTGGGGGAAGGAGAGGAAACAGCCAGGGAGGAGCAGGAGGGGGGGGATCAGTGGGGTGAGATATAATGGAGCAAAGCATAATGACATGTATAGAATAGAAACGCAGAATCCGTTACTTTGTATGCTGTTAAAAATGAATAAAAAATTAAAGAAAATAATTGGAAAAGAAAAGAGGAAGAACAATTAAATCTCAGAGGCTAGACTCCCCCCAGAGGAAGAAGATTAGAGTATCTATTCCCTTCCTCCCCAAAACTCTAGTTGGTAACCAGAGAATTATGACTATGGAGTGGAACTATTATGTCCATGGCCTGGAGCCATCGGGAAATCTCAAGTTCAGACTCATTTGTTCTCACAGTCTCCTTGGCATTTGTGCTATTTCATCTGTTGTGCTATTTCCTTTGAATATTTGCAGTTCTCCCTCCTTTTACTAATAGAGAAAATAAGAGTTATGATAGGCTTTTATTACCAATGCTTATACATCTAACTCAATGGAAATAGAAAATGCATTTGTCAGGTGGGAAGATATTACTGGATACCAAATAGAGATGCCTTTATCTATGAGATTTGTCACTGTTATGTCGATAGACCAGGTGGTTGTCATTTCACTTTGTGCTCTCCCCTATTGTACAATCTAAGATTCACCTTTGTGCCTCCACCACCTAGCAAAGCCTAAGACCCTAGGGGACTTGAAGCCCTCCGAAGTTTAAGGTCCATGGGAAGAAACCTGATGGGATGAGAGTTGTAGCCAAAAGTTAGGAGGAAGCAAAAGGTCAAAAACAGAAGGAAGGACGCATGAGGGAGAAGAGGAAGAGAGGAGACCATCTGAGAGGTGGGAATCCCAGAGACAAACTGTTAGGAGGAGATACAGCTCATACCGAAGTCAAAGACAAGAGTTGGTGCAGAGATGGCTCGGCAGTTAAGAGCACTGGCTGTTCTTGCAGACGACCTGGGTTTGAATCCCAGCACTCACATGGTGGTTAACAACTATCTCTAACTCCAGTTGCAGGGGATCCAAAACCTTCTGTCTTCCAAAGGCATTGCATGGCATGAGTGCACTTACGTACATGCAGGCAATGCACTTATACACATAAAATAAAAAAAAAAAATAAAATAAAAAGAGGCGCTGGGTACTACTTTCCAGACTGTAGACTGTTATCATGCAGTGGAAATGCTCTCTTGCTTATAAAATGGAAATTGTATCTTTCCTACCTTTCCAAACAATCAGATGATGTGACATGTAACTAGAGTCAAAATGTAGATTGGAAAATAATAGAAAAGATAACCATAGAGTTGGATGCCTACAGGGAATGGAATATCACTGTGCAAGACCTGTACAAGGTCAAGCCAGCCAACTTTCTAGCTTAGAGCAGGGAGCTCCTGGATCCTGGCTGAGAAGCTTATTGACAGTTGATCGCTTCTGAGGGTGGGAAAATCAGGTTTTTTCAAGGGTGTGGCCCTTAGTGGGTTAGACATACTCCAGAAGATGGTTCCATAGCCACAACACATGAGCAATGCAAACTAATGTAGTGGGTTATTAAAAGAAGGGGGCGGCTGGAGAGATGGCCTAGCAGTTAAGAGCGCTGACTGCTCTTACAGAGGACCCGGGTTCGATCCCCAGCACCCACATGGCGGCCGAGAACCGTCTGAAACTCCAATTCTAGGAGAACTCCAGTTCCAGGGGAATCCAACACCCTCTTCTGACCTCCGCGGCATTGCACGACACGGGTGCACACACCTGCATGCAGACAGTACATTCATACACATATTGAAATAAATAAATTAAAAATAAATAAATAAATAAAAAAGGGGGGACATGAAGATGGGAGGGGGTGAAGGTGGATCTGAGAAGAATGAGGTGACTATGATCAAAATACATCATATGCATATATGGAATCCTCAAAGAATAATCAAATATATTAAAATTGAATTGGAAATGAAAAGGAACTGGACAGATGATCACAAAATATCTGTGAGCTATTGCTGAGTTATGAGTATACTTTTTTTTGGTATTTTGAGACAGGGTCTCTCTTTAGTCCCAGCTGGCCTGGAGCTTGCTCTGTAGACCAGGCTGGCCTTGAACTCACAGAGATCCACCTGCCTCTGCCTCCACCATGCCCAGTGAGTATACTTTTAATTTTCCTCTTTTTTTCCTATTGCTGTTTTAAAAATGTCTAATGTAGGCCAGGTGTGGTGGCACACACCTTTAATCCCAGCACTTGGGAGGCAGAGGCAGGTGGATATCTACAAGTTCAAGGCCAGCCTGGTCTATTTAGTGAGTTCCAGGCCAGCTGGGACTAAAAGGGAGACCCTGTCTCAAAAAGACCACCCCCCAAAATGTCTAATGTATAAAAAACATATATGTTTGAATACAAATTCAGATGACAAGTTTCAGGGCTGTGGAGGTGACTCAATGGCTAGGAGTGCTTGCTGTGGAAGTATGGAGATTTGAGTTCAGATTCCCTGAACCCACATTAAAAATAGCTAAGCATGGCTACACGCAAGGCTGCAGCTCCTGTACTGTGGGTGGAAGAGGCAGAGGATTGCTGGGGCTTGCTGCCCCCCAGCCTAGTTCCAGGTTCAATGAGACAATCTCAAGGGAACTGTGGAAGGTGATGGAGCAGGAGACCTCTGCACACATACATGTCCCATGTTCCCCTCATGTACACACACTCACCATTCACAATCTTTCTTTCTTTCTTTCTTTCTTTCTTTCTTTCTTTCTTTCTTTCTTTCTTTCTTTCTTTCTTTCTTTCTCTTTCTTTCCTTCCTTCCTTTCTTCCTTCACTCCTTCCTTCCCCCTCTCTCTCTTTCTTTCTTTCTTTCTTTCTTTCTTTCTTTCTTTCTTTCTTTCTTTCCTTCTTTCCTTCTTTCCTTCTTTCCTTCTTTCCTTCTTTCCTTCTTTCCTTCTCTCTTGCACACATTCACACACACACTTATGAAGATTTTAAATATTGACATATATTTTCTCATTGAGATAGCAATGTTAAGAAATCAACTTTCTTAGTATCCAGCAATGGTAACATGGATGGCTGTTGTGGGATGGTAGGAAGGTATGATTAAAATTGTGTCTCAGCAAAGTAGATCTATCCACAGGTTTGGATCATGTCTACCCATCTGTACATTCTGTGGTGAGAAGCACTATGGACAGGAGGAAGGCACTTCATCCTCGGCTTTAGCAAAAGAGCTCTGTATCTTCCTCAAGCTATGTGATGCTAGCTTTGCCATTTGTGAAATAAAGTGGTTGGATTGGACGGAAGGAATCCTGCAGCTCTGGAAAGAGTAATTTCTTTTCATTCAAGATTCTGGATTCTGTAGTGTGTGACTAAGTCATTCCATCTTGGGCTCTTATGGATTTAACAGGGTAACAGTGACTCTGTCATTTGAGCCTGATGCCTATCAGGACATTAATGGAAAGGGACAACATTTGATGCACAATTTAGACCCCCCATCATTGGACACAATGCACTTCCTGCAATAGCTGGCTACCTTCCTGGGTCTTTTCGTTACTTTAGAAGTCTATCACCACTACCCACTTCCTTGCCACCCTCACAAAGTCTTATTGCCACAGATATCATGAAACTATCAATAATTTAGCTCATTAAATGAATAATTTAATTATTAATTGGTAAACCAGGTTCTTGGTTATTAATCTTTTCAATTATGTTCTTTCTATTCTTTTTAAAAGCAAAATGGACTTTTTAATGCACTGGTTTCTTTTGGCTCACGGGTTTGGTCCATGGTCTCTTGGCCCTCTGTGCTTGGGCAACATATCCAGGCAGTATGGGCCTACTGCAGAAGATAGCTGTTCATCTCATAACAGATAGGGAGGAGAGAGAGAGAGAGAGAGAGAGAGAGAGAGAGAGAGAGAGAGAGATAAGGGGGTCAGCTAAAAGACACTTCTAAGGGACCACATCTAATGACCTACTCCTTCCAGCTAAGTCCCATTTCCTAAAATGTCCAGAACTCCCTAAAATATTGGCATTACCTTGGAGGCAAGCTCTGAACACATGAACTTCCTGGCACCTTTCCTGTCCAAACTGTAACACTCATTCTTCTCCAGTGATATCCAAGAGGAACTGCTGGGAAGCATGTCACTTGAACTTTGTTGCAGGAGGTCATAAGACTCGCAACAGACTCCAAAGCCTTGGACCCCACCCATCCCATGTAACTCTATAGGGATTAAGCCCCCATACTGCTGGTTCCCTTCTCTATGTAGGAAAAATGAAATGGTATTGATGAACTTTGGTTTTCTGTCTGTGTGTAACTAAGTGTGTGAGTTTAGGGAAATATGTAAATGGTCACACTGGGTGTGAGAAACACTCATCCGTTACAATTTCATGAACACTTCCTGTTTTGTAGGAATAATTTATGGAAACTTCATGCAATATCCTCATTATGTATTAATAATGGATGTGCAGTCCATTTCTTTAAAGGAGGTCTTTTAATAGATTATGAGCACAGATATGGAATCCATACCAGTCTTTCAGAGCAACTCTTCCATGTGAGAAGATATATTTTAATACTGTCCACTAATATTCCATGGAAACATATCTTCTTCATTTTCTGCAATGTACTTCTCTTCCTAAGTGTCCATCTTGATGATGTCTTCCCTATGTGGAAAGAGAGGAAACATGTAAACAATACATCAATAAAAAAAATCCAAGCTTTCTGTAGCATAAACATCTTATCTTTTATCTTAAAAGAATCTTTCCAGGTAAAACATTCAATTAATTTGAAGTTGAATCTGATATTAGAGTGGCATATTTATTTTTCTCCTTTTCTACTGTGACTTCTGAATTTAGGACAGGAATCAACTGTATTGGCTCATGGAGCTTGGTAAGGGAGCACAGGTCTGTTTCACGCTGATCCTGGGACTGATCTCTGCAGCTAGGCAGCCACACTGGCTTTCATGTAGTGATGTGCAGGTTTCTTCTGAAATTCAGTTAATGTGGATTCAGCCTGCAGCATCTCGTATGAAGTATGTGGTTAAGGGACAGTGGTCTTGGTTTTGTCGAGGCTCAGTGGTGATCCCTTTGTTAAGTAGTCTTCTTATTTTCTGATGATGTGATTCCTTTAAACATGTGGGCACATGCACACGGCGTGTGCGCGTGCACACACACACACACACACTCAAATTGGGAAGTCCATTTTGTATTCTTTGCCCACAGGACTATGAACTTATTTTCTGGCAGGTTCTTTGAGCAGGTCTCAGATGGATTTCCTTGTAGTTCCTAGATCATTTTTTGATGTTCTGAGTCTTTATAATCCATGCTCTCCTCCTGGTTTAAGATGATCAGTAAATCATTTCTACTCTGGGCCATTCCTTAACCTACCATTTTCCATCCTCAGCACGAGTCCCTTAGAGGTACGGTCAGAGCACAGTCTTGATGGCCTGCACCTCTTGCTTTTCTTTTTTAAATTTCAATGTATATATGTATTTATTTACTTATTTAGTTTGTGGGGTGTGTGTGTGTGTGTGTGTGTGTGTGTGTCTATGTGAAGGCCAGAGGTCAGTCTTAGGCATTGTCTTCACATGCCATCCACCTTATTTTTCCAGACAGGTCTCTTACTTGACCTGGAGTCATCAATTTGCCTAGGCTGGCTAGCCAAGTCGCAGGTACCCACCTGTCTTCACTTCCCCAGCACTGAGGGATTACAAGTGTGTATCAATGCCCCCTGACTTTTCTATGTGGGTAATAGAGGCTGAAGTCAGATTTTCATGCTCACACAAAAACTTCCCCCTGTAACCATTTTCACAGCCCAGCTTTTCTCTTTACTGCCCCCCACAAAAAGCAGCATAAGAGAGCAAAAGTTTTCCTCCTTTCAGTATCCCCCCTATCTTTATTTCTGTCTGCTCCCAGTCTATCCAAAGGTTGTGAGCCTTCATGCAAGTTCCTGGGAACCTCAGAAACTTTGAATGAATAAAGACAAACATTAGTTAACTTATGGATCTCAAGGTCTCATCCTTGGTGTAACTCCTATTCTCTACCCAGTGTCTATCTTGTGTGTAGAATTGGGGTCTCCATGCTTCTTTGTCTGCTCATCACATAAGGAACCAGTGAACAGACAGGGGGGTCTCCATGTTCAACTCCAGGTGGCTACCCCTCTCCTGGTCCATAAGGAGACTTCTACTACCAGACTCTCATCTCTACAGGCTCTTGATTCTTTCACCTCTTTACACACATCTTGTTGCTAATTTAGTGTTCAGTCTGGCCTAGGTTGCCAGTTATTCCACCCCAGTCTCTTCATCCATAGAAGCAATTGCCTGGAGTTTTCTGGATGAATGTGGGCTCAGGAGGCAAAGAATGAATTCATCCTGGACAGGGCAAACTGCAGCACCAAGCAGCTACAGGATGATCAGGTCGATCACTGAGCATAAGACATGTGAAGAATTTTGCTGATAGAGCCTATTTGAATCATTTTGAAAGGCACTTCTCATGTCAGAATCTTGGTGTAGGCTTGGGTGCTTAAAGAAAGGACTAGGTATGTGCATTTTGTCAACTTTACAACTCTATGATAGGCACAGACTTGGCTAAAGCCAGATGAGGTAAAAATTGAGATACTTCTGACGTTAAGTCTTGTTCTTTTCTATATCACCCTGCTTCTTACATCCTTTCCATTGTAAAGGAAGGGGTGTCCATAGAAGCCTGTGGAGATCTTGTCCTGCTCTGACATTCTGAAATTTCATGCATGTAGCTTACAGAAGTGTCTGCCTGCTATCTGGATAATTTTTCATGCAAAGTATATATATATTTTTGTGTGTATGTATGAATATACTGGCTGCATGTAGGTTTGTGCACCCGTGTCATACAATGCCACAGAAGTCAGAAGAGGGTGTCGGACTCCCCTGGAACTGGAGTTAAAGATGGTTCTCAGTCGCCATGTGGATGCTGGGGATCGAACCCGGGTCCTCTGCAAGAGCAGTTAGAGCTCTTAACTGCTAGGCCATCTCTCCAGTCCTGCAAATTATATCTTTAAGATATGAAAAGGAAGGGCTAGATAGATGGCTCAGTGGTTAAAAGCACTCTTGCAGAGGATCTGGGTTTGATTCCCAGCATCCACATGGTGGCTAACAACCACCTATAACTCCAGTTCCAGGGGATCAAATGGCCTCTTCTGACCTCCACAGGCATTGCATGACATGTGTGCATCTACCTGCATGCAAGCAATATACTCGTACAGATAAAATAAAAATTTTTAAATTTATTTTTTTTTTATGTGTATGAATGTACTGTCTGCATGTAGGTTTGTGCACCCGTGTCCTGTGATGCTGCAGGGGTCAGAAGAGGGTGTCAGATTCCCCTGGAACTGGAGTTAAAGATGGTTCTCAGCCGCCATCTGGGTGCTGGGAATTGAACCCGAGTCCTCTGCAAGAGCAGTCAGCAATCTTAACCGCTAGGCCATCTCTCCAGCGCCCCCCAAAATAAAATATTAAAAATATACTAAAAAGATATGAAAAGGAGCCAAGAAAAGGGTTTCAACCAGGTATTTCCTGACTTTTGGGTGTAATTTGGTCTCTAGCCTCTAGATAAGCAACCTTGTTGTGCCTGTAGAACCTCCTGGCTTGTGTCTGGGCCTATGCATTTGCCTGTGATAGGCTGAATCATGCCCACCTCCCGTGTGGTCCATATTCTAATCCTCAGAATCTGTGGTCACAGCACTTGTATGGCAAGGGGGGTATTTCTTATATGATTAGAGATTTTAGTGCGGGGAGCTTATCTTGAATGATGCTGATGGGCCTGGTATAATCATTAGGGTCCTCATAGAGAGAGGCAGGGGACCAGAATCAGAAAAAGGAGATGTGATAAACCATAGTGAAATGGTATGGAGGGTGGGGACAGTGGCCTGGGGAGTGCACAAGGCCCCCAATAGCAGGAACAAGAAGTGAGTTCTCCTCTGAAGCCTCCAGTGTCCTGGCAGCACCTTGACTTTAGCCTAATAACCACGATTCCAGACTTCAGAACTTCAGAGACACAAGAGGAATCACTGTGCTGTTTAAAGTTGCTAATTTGTGGTAATTTGTTATAGCGGCAATGGGAAACCAATACGGATTGTAATCTTTCCTCTTACGTCTATGCCAGAGTCTCTGACATCAATTTCCCAGCTTTGTTTCCATACCTTACCTGGTTTTCTTGACTCTGACCTCATTCTTCCTTTCATAACTATCCATTAATCCACTATTTCTGTTTTTGGAAGCATATAACCATTAGCTCTCTCAGGTATTTATTAGGAGAATTCATGATTGCCCGTTGATTTCCATGATGAAATAAGACCTCCTGCTGATGCAGTTTGAGGGGCTTCTTCCCATCTGAGCTGAGCCTCCTGATTTCCTTGGCTCCAGGAAGAGCTGTCTTAAGGATGCAGTTCTCAGCATCACAATGATTCATTGACTTCTCAGGCCTCAGAGTCACTCTGTCTTGATAGCAATTTAAGCATCTGTCACTAGACACCAGGGCTTCTTCACTGCTAATGGCTCTCTCCTGTTCATCTGGCCTCTGCCACTTGTGTAAAGGATGTTAAATTGATTCTGCCTCAGTTTTTGTCTTCATGTGAGAACAGCTTCATGGATGTCTTGTGCCCACACCTTCTGAGAACTGTTTGCTTACCTAAATGATGTCTTCAGAAATAATAGTTTCCAAAAATTGATTGATGATTCGTCCCATCTTCTGCCTCAGTTTAAAATGGAAGAGGTAGAAGGAGGAGACTGAAGGGAGTTTTTGGACAGAGCCGATATCATTTGGTATTTCTTCCTCTCTCATCTCCATACATGAGGGATGGACAGTGAAGTGTCTCCCTCACTGAAGCCATGTATTCTTTTGACCCAGTCACTATGCACCCCTAAGGTTTGGTAAGCTCAGTGACTGGTAAGAGGCACAGTAGCTGGAGGGGGCTGAACAGCAGAGCAGAGACAGAAGGGGTGTGTGACATTTCTCCTGATGGCACAGTACAGGTACTCAAGTCTCTTGTGGACCAGGGTTGGTCTCTGTGGAAGTGAGCTGTTCAAGTTTCATTTTGACTCCCTCATAAGAGATGCCTTGTTGGGGAGAGGAAAAGTGACCCTAATAAAATAAATACACCCTGAAATACCTATGGCTTGAAGGAAGACTTGTGTGTGTGGTCAGTAGATGAGCAGGGGCAATGGAGGACAGAGTTCTGCCTAGGTCAATGGAGCTGCAATAGGCAGTAGATGATCCTGTGAAAACGAGGGAGATATAAGCAGCCAACCTTGGGGATCTGCTCACAGATGGCACAATTGTACATCAACAAACACATATTTCTCTTCCCAACCTAGAGGCCTCAGAAACCACCTAAGGAGGCCAAGCATGGAAGGAAGAGAAGTTGCCTTTCCCCACCTTACATTTCTGAGGTGGGTGTGAGAGGCAGCAGCATCCCAGAGTGTGGGTCAGAGTTTTGACTTTCCATGGCACCAGATAGTTTTGAGAGTAGAATAAGAATGTTTGGATAATTAGGGGGCCTGGAATCCTTCTTCTTTTCCAGGAGGCACCAGAACTTTATGTTCTATATTATGGGTTTAGTCCAAAGGAAAGTAAAGAACTATCCCCACAGTCAGGTTTGACGAGATGGATGTGAGAAAGAATAACAGTTCTCTTTTGATCGCAACCTGTGAATTCAGTTTGCTTGGTGAATCAGGTTTCTTTATTTTCTAGAACATTATAGAGTTTAGATCTATCGGTCTGGAGCCTAGAATTCCTATGTCCACGGTGACGTTTTCCTGAGGCTCTCAAGCCCCCCTCCCCCTAGTCTCAGAGGTATGCATCAGAGGCAGCGCAGCCTGGTAGCTAAGGAGTAGATCATGAAATCTGAGTGCCCCAGTCAGAATCATGGCTCCACAGTTAGTGCCTTTACAATAGGCAACTTAAGGCATCTGTTGCCTCAGTTTCTCCCAGGAGAAAATGGTGACTGATGATGTCTTTCTTGTGTGGCTTCTGTGGAAGCAAAATGAGATAATTCACGCAGAGCACAGTGTCTATTGCTTGTTAAACCCTTCGGAATATTAAGTATTTTTCAACAGTAGAAAAGTGGCACTATCTAAGTCAGTGCTACCAACAGAAACTAATTTTTATTTCCTCGCATATTTTCCTCTGTCTTACTGAGTTTTGTAAACTCAAGATTTCCTTGTTTTTCTCTTTTGAAAATACAAGCTGTTCCAACAGTTCTTTGTATCAAAACCAAAGTGTTTTATGCCACCCTCAGGGTTGTGAGAGGCATTTTGGAAGCGACTTAGAAGTTCCAGTGGCGGATGGTGTTACATGTGTAAAGCTTCAGACACACTGCACCCCCTGTGCCTTGACCGCTGACTATGGCCACAGGCAGGGCCTCTGGGTGTGGGGGTGAAGTGGGAGCTGTGTGGGATATGGGTTTTCATAGAGTCCAGCAGAGGGTGGATTTCTCCTGGCCGGGAGGGGGGCAGGGGACACGGAAGCACGAAGCCAGAGGGAGGGGCTGAACAAGGGACCCGAGCCTGGGAGTGGGAGTGAGTATCTAAGACTGAAACTCGATTTGGAGCTCCACAGGGAAGCAACAGGGTTCCTTTTCCAGTTTCTTCTTTAATGGTCATCATCCTGCCAGAGTCCTGAAAAGGAGGAAGAGCCTGAACATTGCTACGGGTACAACGTCTTTTTTTATTTTTTAATGCTTTTATTGATGTTTTGAGTATTTCAAACATCATTTTTCAATTCAGTTTAGGCATATTTCCTTTTCCCTTCCCCCGACCCCATCCCAGATCATGATTCTGCCATAACTGTCCTGCATCTTTCTCTCAGTCTTTTTTTTTTTTTATGTTTAGGAATTCACATTTTCTTCCATTAATTTTTTTTTACTTTAAAATAATAAATAAATACTTTCCAGCCATATACAGTAATTATAGAGTCTGGAAATAAATGCTGGGTTGATTCTAGAGCCCATTAAGAGATTTACATTATAACGACATAGTTGCTTTCAGATAAACAGAAATATAACAATAATGTTGTTCAATTTGCCTTTCATCTGGGGGGATTTGGTGTTAGCATCCACAAATGAGGGAGACCATTTGCTGCTTGTCTTTCTGGGACTGTGTTACTTCACTCAGCATAATGGCTTTGAGCTCCATCCATTTACCTGCAAAGTTTATAATGCCATCTTTCTTTACCGCTGAATAGTAGTACTCTATTGTGTAGATGTACCACATTTTTGTCATCCACTTGTCAGTTGAGGGGCATTTGGGTTGGTTGCAGCTCTTTGCTGTTGTGAAGAGAGCTATAACAAACATGGATGTGCATGTATCTTTGTGGTAGGATGAGTCTTTTGGGTATATACCCAGGAGTGATATGACCGGGTCAGGTGATAGGCTCATTTTGAGTCTTTTTTTAAAAATTTGGCAAATGTCTTTTTTTTTTATTATTATTAATTTTATTTATTTCTGTATGTGTATGAATGTACTGTCTGCATGCAAGTTTGTGCACCCGTGTCGTGCAACGCCGCGGAGGTCAGAAGAGGGTCTCGGATTCCCCTGGAGCTGGAGTTCTCCTGGAATTGGAGCTTCAGACGGTTCTCAGCCGCCATATGGGTGCTGGGGATCGAACCCGGGTCCTCTGTAAGAGCAGTCTGTGCTCTTAACCGCTAGGCCATCTCTCCAGCCCCGCAAATGTCTTTTTTTTAAATTTATTATTGTTATTAAACTTTCCATACATTATACATAATTTCTCTCTTTTTTAAATTTTCATTTTTTATTGATGCTTTGTGTATTTCATACATTATTTTCCAATTCAGTTCAGGAATATTTCCCTTCCCCCCCCATCCCAGATCATTCATTCTGCCATAACTTTCCTGCATCTTTCTCTGTTTTTTTTTTCATTTTTTAACAATAAGTGATAATTTGTGAGTACAAGCATCCTTCATGTAAAACCAATTTGCAAGCAGTTGTGCCCAAACCCACACAGCTCATGGGTCCCACCATCCAGCAGGGGGGCTTGTATGTTCAATCAAGTTGATCAAATGAGTGTCCAGACTATATTGTTGTAGTTTCACCATTCACCCCAATTGGAGCCCTTACATTCTACCACATCCCCTCTTCCACAGATTGTTCCCTAGGCTTAGAAAAGGGGCACAGGTGGATGAGAAGCAAAACAGTCTACTTTCTCTGGAGCTGTTGTCTTGGACTCTGGTCAATTCTGGCTGTTTCCTTTCATGGGCTGACAGTTTGTCCAGGAACAACCTTTCGATCCTACTAATGAATCACAAGCAATTAGATATATAGGTATTTAAACAGTACTAATCATACATCATTTCTCATCGAATTTAGAGTCACTTCCCTTTCCATTTTCCCCACCCCATCTGAGTACCTGCACTCTACTGTACATGTCTTGCGTCTTGTTCCGAGTCTTTCCAGAATTTTTTTTCAAAAGCAGAGGCTTATTGTTTTTCGGAGAGCTTCACTATTTCAGTCTTTTTTTCCCCCATTCTTTTGTTGTTGTTGTTCTCTCCAACTTGTATTGCTTCAATATATATATATATATATATATATATGTACATAAATATATACATACATAAATATATACATACATGCATACATACACATATGTTGTGTGGATTGGAGGATTTTAAGGGTTCTCCACACTGTTTTCCATAATGGTTGTACAAGTTTACATTCCCACTAGCAGTGGATGAGTGTTCCCTTTTCCCGGGGTATAACATCTTATAAAGACCTTCTCCATCTTCCTGAAGTATAGCTAAAAAAGTCCAGAGACATTTCCCCAGCTCCCTTGATGGATCGCTCTACAGCTCTGATCTTGGTAGGAAGATTTTGTACTTCCGTTTTATTGATGAAAAGATGTTTACATGGGTACAAGGCTGTATTTCAAGGGAAGCCATAAATATTATTCTTCTGGGAACCAAATGTTCCCAGAAAGAGGTGCATCTGACACTGACCCTTCTACAAGGCTGATTAACAGATTACAACTCTAATGATTGTGGAGAGGTTGCCATGTTGCTGACTCAGAGTCTAACTGAAATTTATCTTGGGCTGTCTGTAGCCCTCTTCATAGCAATTTCTTATGCACCTCTCTGTCTGAAATCCTTATGCTTATAGGTGAAAATTGTTTTGACTTTCTTTGTTCTGTTACTATAAAAACTTCATGGACCTGCTGTCACATTGCAACATGAGACTTGGGGTAAACTTAAATCTGTCCCTGGACCATGATGAGTCAAATTGGGGTCCAAAATAAATAATAACTTATCCCTCTAAGTAGAGAGCTAATGTTCTTTCATTGACAAGAAAACTGAGGCTGAATTAGGCCACATAAGCTTGTCCCAAAGTCAAGTACTGCCCCAGTGGAATTGGAGGGTCTGATTCCACATTCTAAACCAGATTGGACCCTTTATTTTAAGGACATTAGGGGGGCAGAGTCCTTCAATCTTTATCAATATTGCCACCATCTTATGCATTGGAATCCAGCTCTACCAGCTTGAGGTAACATTAAGATCAGTGAGTGATTTTGAAGCCTTCTATTTCTGAAAGGGATGTTTATATTGTTTCGTTAGGGGGAAAAATCTCTATTTCAAACATTTTGTGTTTAATTTTAAGATGTTTACATTAGTAGACTGGAGAGACCCATCAGCGGTTAAGAGCATGTTCTGCTCCTACAGAGGACTTATATTTGGTTCCTAGTATCCAATGCAGGTCGTTCAAAATCACTTGTAACTCCAGCTCCAAGGGCTCCCAATACATCTTACCTCCAAGAGCACCCACACTCCTCATGTGCACACACCCACACTCATGTGCACACACCCACACTCGTGCACACACCCACACACAATAAGACGTAAAATGAAGATTTTAACGAAAACACTTGGGTTTATTTATTTGATGGTGCATGCCTTTAATGGTGCATGCCTTTAATCCCAGCCCTTGGGAGGCAGAGGCAGGTGGATCTCTATGAAATTGAGGTCACCCTTGTTCACATTGTCACTTCCAGGTGGGCTGTGACTAGGAAGACCTTGCCAAAAAAAATCCTAACCAACAAAACATAATATCTATTTGAACTTTTAAGAAAAGCAAGATTGGGCTGGAGGGATAGTGCAGCCATTAAAGGCTGAGGCTAAGAACCGCAGAAAAAGAAAAGCAAGGTAAAATATTACTGCCTGTAGCATACTTTCTTAAAAAAAATAGGAATATAGTATTATCAGGTTATGTCTTTATGATCTATATGTGCTTTTCCTGTTAGAGACTCTAGCATTAAAAATGGGCACTTGGGGGATGGAGAGATGGCTCAGCAGTTAAGAAGAGTGCTGGCTGTTCTTGCAAAAGACCTGGGTTCGAATCCCAGTATGCTCATGGCAGCTAACAACTGTCTGTAACTCCAGTTCCAGGGGATCTGATGCCCTCTTCTGTCCTCTGTGGGCACTGCATGACATGAGTGCACTTAAATACATGCAAGCATAACACTCACACACATAAAATAAAAATAAAAAAATAAAAATAGGCACCAGTGCACAATTTATCCGGTATTAGAGTATTTTTCACTATTTTAAAGGCATATAGGAATTTTCATATATATTTTTGGCCTTGCAGAAGATTAATGATAAGTTTAATCAGAAAACTGGTTTAAACATTTAAAAATTATTTTATGGGTTGTTTTTAACAGTTTTGTGCATTTCATACATTGTTTCTCATCCCAATCTAGACTCATCTCCCCTTCCATGTGCCCCACCCCACCCGAGTTTGTGCACCCTGCCATTTCTGCCCTGTATCTTTTTCTGATTCTTTTTAAAGTTTTTCAAAGCAGAGGATTATTGTTCTAGTATATATTAAGTGTACTGCTGTGCAATGCCTGCAGAGGCCAGAAGAGGGCATCAGAGTCCCTGGAACTGTACTTAAGAATGGTTGTTAGTTACCATGTGGATGCTGGGAACCAAACCCAGGTCCTCTGTAAGAGCAGCCAGTGATCCTAACTGCTGAGCTATCTCTCTAGCCCCAGAAAACTAGTTGTNCTTTTGAGACAGAGTCTCCTGTAGCTCCAGCTGTCCTGAAACTCACTAGGTAGACCAGTCTGGCCTTGAACTCACAGAGATCTGCCTGCCTCTGCCTCCCAAGTGTTGGGATTACATGTGTGTGCCACCACTCCCAGCCAGAAAACTAGTTTTTTAAAAAATTTTATTTATTTTTATGTGTATGAAGGTACTGTCTGCATGTAGGTTTGTGCATCCGTGTTGTACAATGCTGTGGAGGTCAGAAGAGGGTGTCGGATTCCCCTGGAACTGGAGTTCTCCTGGAATTGGAGTTACAGATGGTTCTCAACTGCCATGTGGGTGCTGGGGATCGAACCCAGGTCCTCTGCAAGAGCAGTCAGTGCTCTTAACCACCAGGCCATCTCTCCAGTGCAGAAAACTTTTTTTTTTTTTTTTTTTGGTCTTTTCAAGGCAGGGTCTCCTGTAGCCCCAGCTGTCCTGGAACTCACTCTGTAGACCAGGCTGGCCTTGAACTCACAAAGGTCCGCCTGTCTCCGCCTCCGAAGTGCTAGGATTAAAGGCATGCACCACCATGCCCCGCCAGAAAACTAGTTTTAACTCATATAATTTTCATAGGAAAATATGAGTTATATAATGATTTACTCTTTGATAACAATTTTCTAGAAATATGCATAAAATTATTATTTTTAAAATTGGGAGTAAATTTCATCTGCTGAAGCTTTTAACATCAGCTTTCATGTCATGCAGACATAAATTCACTATGTCGTACCCATTTGAATGCATCTATGGCTTAGAGCCTATAAATTGAGCAGAGACATTCATGTCGGCTTTGCATATTGGACAAAGTTAAAATGGGCCCACGTTTTGCCAAGATAATCATACCTCGACGGGACCACCTCAAGCTTCCTCTTTCTGCATGCGAATGGTATGTCCCAGTGCAGTAGAGGGTGATTATCATGGTAGGTCATTAATTTTACTGTGGAAGTTGATGGGTCGAGAGAAGGAGGTCTGCTTCAAAGAGCACACAGCAATCCTTCCTTAAAGTCACCCAAGCATCTTTGATCTGGAATCCTTTCCTAACTACTGTTAACCTATTTCCTGTAACCGAGGCTTCCTCGACAAGATGCTCAGTGTGACTGTGTTTCAGGACGTGATCTGAAGCAGGGATAAGTCAGATTCAGAAAGAATATCTCATTTTGTTTCATATGCAGAGCCTAGATTTAAAATTCTCTCTCTCTCTCTCTCTCTCTCTCTCTCTCTCTCTCTCGTCTAGTAATATATATATATGTGTGTGTGTGTGTGTGTGTGTGTGTGTGTGTGTGTGTGTAATAGAATGCATGTGACATGAAATCAGAAGAGACTATTTGGAGAACCAGCCAGAGGGTCAGAGGACATGAAGGAGGCCAGTCAGGGAGGGAGGTTAATTGGAGTAAGATAAAAGGACACATTTGTGTGAAAATGCCGTGATATAAACCACCACTGTGTTAACCTAAGGATTAATAAGAAAGCAGGCACCTTATGCAGGGAGGACGATGAAGCCACCCAGCTTCTCTGGACGTTGTGTCTGGGATCCCATCCCTGGTCTGCTATCTGGCGTGTCCTTCACAGTGGCATGATGGTGTCTTTACTGGCACGGTCCTACTGTGTGATGTGGATGGACTGTTGCCTTTGCTGTCTTCCTGCCCAACCCTGTAGCTTCCCTCCAGACTCTGCAGGCATTTAACATTCCTTATAAATGGATTTCCTGGTTTTTATAATTTATTTGTTTATTTTGATTTTATGTGTATGAGTGTTTTGTTTGCGTGTACGCAAGTGCACCCATGTTGCACAATGTCCTCGGAGACCAGAAAGAGTGTGTTGCAGCCCCTGGATTCAACATGTGGATGATCGTTAGCCACAATGTGGGTGCTGGGAACTGAACCCAGGTCCTCTGCAAGAGCAGCCAGTGCTCTTAACCACTGAGCCGTCTCTCCAGCTCTGGAGTATGTGTTTAGGTAAGTAAAATAAGTCACTATTTAATGCATCTTAACAGTTCTTTTCTCTTGATCTTGGCCTTGCCGCATGGCAGTTCTGACTTTGTTTCACTTACGGTTCCACCTGGGAGCTTCCTGTGGAACAGGAGAAGGAGGGCAGACCACAGTTCAGCCAAACGAGGACCATGACCGCCTTGATGTCCTCAGGGACAACAATAAAAAGACAGAAAATAGGGCTGGAGAGATAGCCTAGCGGTTAAGAGCACCGACTGCTCTTGCAGAGGACCCGGGTTCGATCCCCAGCACCCACATGGCGGCTGAGAACCGTCTGTAACTCCAGGAGAACTCCAGTTCCAGGGGAATCCGAGACCCCTCTTCTGACCTCCGCGGCATCGCACGACACGGGTGCACAAACCTGCATGCAGACAGTACATTCATACACATACAAAAATAAATAAAAAAAATTAAAAAAAAAAAAAGACAGAAAATAGAGCTTGGAGCGAGCTTACCCCCAGGCCAATCCAAGAAGTGCAAGCGGTAGAGGGGAAGCATGCTTTCTCGCTTCCCAGCGTTGCAGCCAGCAGCCCTGGCCATGCCTACTGCACCCAGGCTCACTGTCCTAACAAGGTATAGGTCATCTCCAGCTATGGGCCTGGGGGCTAGGGTGGGGATTCACCTTGCTGGGAGAGACTCTGGGTTTCCGGCACCGAATCCTGTTCTGATCCAAGCACAGCTTCTGTGTTGTCACGAATAATCATGGCACAGAAATGCTGACATCCAACATCAGCTTATTTATTCAGTGACCTCTCTGAGGTTCAGAGAGCTGGGAATAACTTGGTCAGTGTCGCAGTCAGAGCCTGGGTTCCTGCTCCCGTGACAAGGCACTGCTACTGATTTCTCTACAAGGCTTGTCCATACCCCTGGTCAGCCAGATGAAGAACATTGCTTTCCTTTTGGTATATTTAATAGTAACAGCACAGGCTGAATTATATTCTCCTTCTGGATTATTTCCTAGAAAGGTTAGGGAGACAACTTTGGGCTTGCGTGTTGAGGCGCCAAGACCACAAAGCAGGAACAAGCAGAAGAGGAGGATAGCAAGTGGGGCGAGCTGGGCAAGCCACAGACGCCTGAAGGGAGACTGTATGGTTACAAGGCCTCTCCTTCTGCTCGAACTGTGGAAAAAAAATCATTTGCCCTTTGTTATAAGGATCATAGAAATCTTTTTTTTTTTTTTTTTTTCTTGGTAGAAGCAGTGTTTTATTGAGTATGTTTGAGGCTGAATCCTCTTCTTCAATCCCTGGCTGAGTAATCTTAAGCAACTTGCCTAAATCCAATGTGTTTATATTTTATCATCATTGTCAATAACAGTGACTCAATAGGATTGAAGTAAGGATGGCCTTAAATGACATCTACATTTAAGTAAAATATATAGCATCTGGGAAATGGGAAGTGATAAATAAATAATTGACATGAAACTAGTAATTTTTGATAAAGTAAAAACATATCTAGGGAAAATTATGACTATTAATTTTTAAAAATTTATTTATTTATTGGCCTTTTTGAGACAGGGTCTCCCTGTAGCCTCAGCTGGCCTGGAACTCACTATGTAGACCAGGCTGACCTTGAACTCACAGAGATCCACCTGCCTCTGCCTCCCTGGTGCTGGGATTAAAGGCGTGGCCACCATGCCCCGCTGTGACTTTTATTTTTAAAGTTAGATATCATAATCCAGATCAAGATATTTAAAAAGCCTACTGAAGCATGTAGCAAGCTTATTGTTCTTTCAAAGGACAATTTTAGGAAACTAAAAAATGACAAATATATTTTACCTCACTATAGATTTCTTCAAATATCTCACCACACTTGCCAGGCACGGTGGCACATGCCTTCAATCCCAGCATTCAGGAGGCAGAGGCAGGCAGATCTCTGTGAGTTCAAGGCCAGCCTGGTCTATAGAGCGAGCTCCAGGCCAGCTGGGACAAAGGGAGACCCTGTCTCAAAAAAAAAAAATAATCCAAAATATCTAACCACACTCAACAAGCAGAGCTCTTTGTTTCCAAGTCTCATATATCATCTTCTCAGTAGATTGAAAAGAAAATCATAGACTGGATCATTCAGCAAACTGCCTCTATTGGTGCAGTGCGGGCACTGTTGTCTGGGGATGGTCAACAGCTGTCTAATTGGACTTGGAACCCTCTCGACGGGAGTGAACACATGAAAGCCACTACAAACTCAGCCAAGTGCACAGGGCTGGAGAGGACATAGACCCTAGAGAAAAGCCTATTGGGGTCGTATCTCTAGACAAATGAAATTTCTTATCATACACTAACTATGGAATCTTATATTTACAGGATTATAGAAATCTTAATCGCCACCATGTGGGGTTGGAATTTCCAAAGCTCTAGGCAAAGATTTAAGTCATTAGTAGGCTGAGCTCTTAAAAAAATTCAAATTCTCAGAGAAATGTTGCCCCCCAAAGGTCTATGAAGATATTGCTTCTGGAAATGAGTCATACCTTAGTTGTGGAAAATGGCTTCACATACATTGGGAGATTTCATTAGAGACTAATAAGAATTTTCTATATTTACTTCACCTTTTCCTTTTGGGGGTCTAGCTACTTCCCTGCTTCCTGCTCGTCTAATATGCTTGTCTTGGTACCCACTTAGCCTGGGGAGGAATTCGTGGTCTGAGAACTATGAGCTCATGGGAATCTAACTACTTCCCCCTAGCAAGAAGTTGACATTTCAAGGGAAAGGACCTGTGTGATCAGAATCATTGGAACTTTCCTAACTTAAAGGAAAGTTCATATTATATCCAAGTTCACAATGTGGGAAAGAACTCTCTGCCAAAATGATTGTAGATGGGCCTAGAACCCAAACAGGAGGCTTAAATTAAACATCACTTTCCACAGAAGCAGACATTACAGAGAGTGGTGGTTCCCAGAGCTGGGTACATCTCAGAATCACTAAAACATGGGGCAGCAGGCCCCATTCTTAGCTGAAGAACTATTGGGTAGCTGATTACTGCTGTGTGAGGAAGAGCTGACCTTCTTAAAGGGAAGGACTCTGGAAAGGCTGACTAGACCACTGGATGAATGTGCAATGAGGGACAGCTGGGGACATTCTAACTTGACTCTATAGATGCTAACATACATGACAGAATGCATGAAACCCAATGGCGGATCGATGGGAGAGTGCAGATGGGGAAGGAGGTACAAGGATGATTAATATGTTGGGTATGAAATATGCAAAAATTCAATGATATATCCCAATGGTAGTACTCAGGAAGCAGAGGCAGATAGAACTCTGTGAGATGGAGGCTAGCCTGGTCTACATAGTGAGCTCTAGGAGGGAGACCCTGTCTCAAAACCAAAACCAAAACCAAACCAAAACAAACAAACAACCATAAGAACCCCCAAACAAAAGACCAAGGTCTAATTCACACCAAGACCAGTTAAGTCAGCATCTCTTGTGGGCTCTGATACCAGTATCCTTCAAGGTCACGGGGTGATTGCAGTGTGTTTATACTAATATTGCAGGGGTTTGAGGCTGAGGTTAAAGTTCAGCTCAGTTTGGATCTTATAAGCTATAGTGGTTTGAATACCAAAAATCATAACTCAATGTTAGGTCTGGGCTTTCCAGAATCCCAAGGGACACAGACGCCCACTTTCTCCAGAGGCTGTCAATCTTCTGACCACTTCCTCTGTACCTGAGGCCCCGCCCCCTGGCTATAAGTGGGTGGGCCCCAGGCGTCATCTCTCTCTCTCTCTCTCTCTCTCTCTCTCTCTCTCTCTCTCTCTGCCTGCCATGCTCTCAGGTTCCATGTGTCTGTAGGTGGCCCTTGTAGGCAGCCCTTTCTGGTAATTCCACAGGGAAGTAAATCTTGTTCCTGGTGTGACTTAAGCCTCATGTGCCTTTTTATCTGGGGGCTGGGGCTGGGGATACATGGCCCTTTTTTATGACCTAACACTCAAACATCACAGATTAGTATTTGAGGAAGTAGAAAACAGAAGGTTCGTATACTAGGTATATAGAACACAGACAGAATAGGGAGTTTTGGTTTACATAATTAAAAGTCAGTCCTTGCTGGGCGTGGTGCACACCTTTAATCTTAGACTTGGGAGGCAGAGGCAGGTGGATCTATATGAGTTCAAGGCCAGCCTGGTCTACATAGTGAATTCCAGGACAGCCAGAGCTACAGGGAAACCCTGTCTCAAAAAAATAAAAAGACCAAAAAAAAGTCAGTCCTTGAGGCTGGCAAGATGGCTCAGGGGTTAAAGTCACTTGCTGCTAAGCCTGACAACCTAAGTTTGATTCCTGGGACAGACATTGTAGAAAGGGAGAACTGACTTCCACCACTTGTCCTCTGACCTCCACACTTGCACAGTGGCACTTGTATACAGACACACAAACACACAGCCATAGACACATACACAAGAAAATAAATGTAAAATGTTCAGTCTTAGTCATGAAGGGAAATGGGCTCAGAGATACTAACAGAGGGAGATGTGGGTGCAGGTGAAGACGGCCTCCAAAAAAGGAAAGGAGAGCTGGGATGCTAGAAGCTACGGTGTAGGAGGGTTTGGCTGGGCATTGGTCTCATCCTCCTCATGGCCTTTGCTATGGACACAGCTAGAATCAACGAAGGTCCTACTGAAGAACCAACATTTGAGTTCACACCTACTGTCCTTAGTGTTGCATGTGGAGTTCGTGCTTTGCCGCTCATGTATCTTCTGTATCTTCTGCACTTAATGATGCTCCATCATCTTGGAGGCTTGGTCAATCATGGACAGACAGGATCTCTTGGAGTGAGCTAATTCCTAAAGCTGGTAAATGACTATCCTGTGAGTTTGATGCTAGAAGGCAAACCATTCAAGCCAAAGCCGTATCTCCCATGCACCACTGTTCTCTAACGTTCATACATAAGACCTATTTCTTTTGTCCTAAATCACTCCTGGGCCAGGTGTTGCACCACTAGATAACATCATATAATCCAGAACCTAGTGAAATCATTGAAACTATCAAAAACTGTATTTTCTCAAGCTTTCCTTTTTTCTTTTACTTTTTTTCCAATAGTATGTTTATTAATTCTTTGGGAATTTCATGCAATGTATTTTGACCACACCACCATCTCTCAGACCAACCCCTACCTCCCTGCACCCTCACTTCATGTCCAAATGCTCTTAGGTGTGGGCCATGCCTAGAGCCTGGCCAGCTTACCTAGCATCCTGCCTTTAAAGAACACTGGTTCTCCTTCTCCAGATAGATATCAAATTCAGTATCTCCTCAGCTAGAGATGAACTTCTTACCCGTCTTCCCCCACCTCCATTCTGGATTTTTGCCTGGTTGGGCTTGGTCAGGTCTTGTGCACACTGTCAACCTCTCTGTGGGTTCATATATGCAACTTCCTTCATGTGTCCAGAGAACACTGCTTCCTTGTAGTCCACTAATTCACCTCTTACAATCCCTCTGCTTCCTCTTTCTCAATGATTCTTGAGTTTTGGGAGGAGAGGGTGTACTATAAAATGTCCCCTTTAGAGCTCCACAGTCTCTTATTCTCTACATGGTGACCAGTTGTGAGCCTCTGTGTTAATCACCATCTGCTGCTATAAGAAGATTCTCTGGTGAGAGTTGAGAGAGGCACTAATCTATCAATAAAACAGTAAGTCATTAGAGGTCAGTTTACTATGATGTAAAGCATGGGGCAGAGCCTTGATGGTGGTGTCCACTTAGCAGAATAATAGTAGTAGGCTGTCGCTATGGCCTGTGACCTCTCTAGCCACAGGTTCTTCCCCTGAATAACACTGCAGCTTCATCTTGTGAATTGGACCAGAAAGTGTTTGATTACTTCCATAAGGTTCTCCACTGCTGTATTAGTGGCAATATCTGGCCAGGCCAGCTGTTATTGTAGCATGTAGGTTGACAGGTGGATAAGGCTGATGATTACTTTTCTCAGAGCATGTGCAGTACCTTCCAGCACCATGGAAGCCAGTAGTGATGAAGCTTTGAGGTCTGCACCAACTTGATTTCTCCATGTTGTTTTATGACGTGGGAAGAGGATGTTAATTGCAAGATCTGGAGGGTAACTGAATGATGGCACTAGTATTTGAAGGTCCACAGGGCCCCTCTGCTTGCTCAGGTTTTCACTTTACCTTGCCATTCCTTCCCACAAATACCACAAGGCCCTGGGCCATGGTTTGCTTCCTCGTCTGCATTCTGACTCACCCGTGTGCCTCATCTGTGGCCCTGTATGACATGGGCTGTTGTTTCTGTGTCTGTCACCTTCAATATCTGGCTAAGACAAATCCCAGGTACAAATATTGAGACTGTTAAATATCTCAGTGCTTGAAATGAAAAGCAAATGATGCGTCTTACTCAGGCAGCTGATTAAGCAGGGTTTGAGACGTGTCTTCCCATTTAACAGCATGAGCCCAGGCTGCAATCCTTCCCTTACCCTGGCTGGACAGCCTTTCTGGATGTGAGCTTTGTTACCTGGTCAGTGGCTTCTGGATATGGGTAGCTGAGGTTTGTGCAAGTGAATTGGGTGGGGGGGACTGGATCCCCCATGTCTCAAGGCACCTCTGGCTTCAGAATCATAATTTTTTTTTTTTTTACAAATAACAGCACTATTTGGAGTGGTTGATAAATCCTCAAAATTCTCTTTCCTTCGTTTCCATGACACCATGGTTTCTTGGATTTTCTTCTGCCTTTTGATTGCTCTTTTAAAAATAATGCTATAGATTCCTTTCCTTCTGCATCTCCTGTATTTTTATTTTGAAAAGCCTTATTGAAGAACAGCACATATGTCTACATGGAAGGTGTTCAATGAAAATCTGTCTGCCTCACATGTTTTAGCCAGCCCCAGACTTTTATTATACATTGCTTTATTTACTTATTTATTCAGTGTGTGCGTGTGTGTGTGTGTGTGTGTGTGTGTGTGTGTGTGTGTGTGTGTCTAGGCTGAGAGTCAAACTGAGGTCATCAGGCTTGGCAACAAGTATCTTTCTTTACTTGTTGACCTCCTGTTCTTGGCTTTTACTTTGGCACAAACATTTATACACATAAAACACACAGAACATACACAGACATTTACCTGTATACACACTGCATTTTTGCATATAAATGTTAGCATATTAATAACACTGATTCATTTATTTCTTCAGCAGTTTACTAAGCATTTACTCTAGGTCAAACGACTAAGGAACTGAGAATACCATAGAGAGTGAAGCAGAGGGCATTTCGTAGAGTTCCATGGAGTTTACCTTATTATGTTAGGAGGAATAATTACAAAGTTACGCAGAGAAGTAAAGATGATTTCCAGTAATGCAAGATGGTTCTAAACTAGTTCACCATGATGTGAGTAGAGAGGAGAGGGAGGTGGCATCCTGTAACCTGAGCAGGGGGCAATCTTCCAGGAATCAGTTGTGAAGTTGAAATAGCCTGTGACTAGTCAGATGCCAGCATGGGAAATTCAATGGGAGGAACATTTCAGAGAGGCGATGGCTGGTGATATGACCAGATTAGTCAAGAAAAGAACAGACTCCAAGATGGCTACCTGACAGTGTTACCATACCCTGCCCTTTCCCACCCGATGATTTACTTAAATCCTGCTCTACATCTTTCACAGGTAAAACTGCTGCACTCTTTTTGGCTGTTGCATAGGATTCCACTATAAATATGAATCAGAGTGTATTAAATTAGTCATGAGTTGGCATTGGGAATTGCTGATAGAAGAAGCCCCAGCATGCCACTGCACGGCAGCAAGACTCTCATCAGTAATAATGTAGAGTATATTTAAAAATAATTGGAGATGAGAATTTCCCAGACTCTTGCCTTTTCTCCATCGTAGTACACATTACATAGTGATACAATGACTTTTTTATTTGCCTGAATCTCCTAGATTTCAAGCTCCATATGGACCTTATCTTCAATCTTTCAATAAATTAGACAGACGCCAGGAATGCAATGACATCTCTAGTGCTTTTGAATCCTCAGTTTTCTTGTGCATGGTATAGAACTCTATAAACATTTTATTGTTGCATCTGTGGGTGAATGAATGAGTTCTGGTATTTTCCAGCCTTCATGGACTTAAGTTTTGTGTCCATTTATATCCTTGAGTACATTAGGATATACTGAAAGAATGCTATAGAAACAATTGCATCAAGTCTCTAGTCATTTTTCACAAGGTGATGTGTATTGTAAATTTTCATCTCTGTGGCTTTTTCCTTTGTCTTTATGAATGACAGTAATATTTCCTTCAAGCTTCTGGTGGCTAAAAATGCTTCACACTCTCACTCTTATGCCACATTAATATAACTTTCCATCTGTCCCTATTCACGACTCTCAGCCTTGTAAATGTGGCATCAAGCTCCTTTCTTACAGGGTTGTTGGTGAAGAGACAGTATGTATGTATGTGTTATATACATATATGTGTCTGTATGACACATATATAATTATTATAGGAAATTGACACATGATATTGAAAATTTAAAAATTAAAATTATTAGCTTGGTGTTTTAAAGATTCAATCTTAAAAAATAAATAATTCAGTGTTTTGCCTGTCAATGTACACATGTACATGCATGTCAATGTGTACACATACATGTATGTATGAGTTTGGAAGTCATTTGTTCTACCAGGTGGAGTTTTGACTTTCATAACAAGTATTTCCCATAGTCAAAAATAAATTCTGTTTTTTTTTCAGATTTTAAATGCTTATTTATTCAGTCATTTCAATATTGTTCCTGCATACTGCTTTGATGTATTTTTGCTAATATAAGAACAGTACAGCTAATAATTCTTACAAAACATACTTCAGACTCTTGATTTATTTAAAAAAAAAAGATTTAATGAGTGGAATTAGGGAGGTCAAAGAACAGGAATGGTGTTTCAAGAACCACGATTTAGGAGGCAGAACAGGGTTGTGACAGAGTGCCCAGAGTTGCACCTGAGATAATTCTCAATAACTTGGCTGGCACAGAATTGTTGGAGAAAGTAAAGTTTGAGAGCATCAAATTATTGTTTGAAAAAACTGCTATTAAGGAAGTTTAAGAAAAATATTGTTTTTGTCTTTTTGAGACAGGGTTTCCCTGCAGCCTCAGCTGGTCTGGAACTCACTCTGTAGATCAGACTGGCCTTGAACTCACAGAGATCCGATTGCCTATGCCTCCCAAGTTCTGGGATTAAAGGCGTGAACCACCGTACCCTGTAAAAAAAATATTTTTTACATGGCTGTCTCATAAACTATCTATCTCCTGCCCATTTAAAAATTGTGATATTATGAGTCACACTTCAGGATGAAGAGTTATAGGCAATCAGTGGATATTGAGGGAGGGACTATCATGTTTCTCCAAGGACTAGTTTCCTGAGAGGCTATCTAACTGCAGGTGGGCAGCCCTAAACACAGGCACACACTAGCACTACTAAATGGACTCAGTGCATTATGTGTGTAATGTGTATGTGTGTGTGTATGTATATATATGTGTGTGTATTTATACATGTATGCATGTATCTGTAGCAATAATAAAGGAGAAGACAGGAAATTAAGAGGGAGTTGTGAGAATGGAAGGAGTTGGAGGGGGACAGGGAGGGATCAAAATCATGCAAATACAATACTCATGTATGATATTCACAAAATTAATCAATTGCAATGTTCATCTTTTTTCTTTGTTTAGATTTGAGGGAGGACAGTATGGTGGGTAAGAACTGTTACATTACCTAAACTTCGTTTGCATTACACATTTTTAATTTGTCATTTGCTTTTAAATTACATATATGTATGTATACATATATTACATCATGTTATTTTGAAATAAACATAAAATATGATTTGTCCACCATTAAACCTATTAATTTTTAAAAATGCAGGTATGGTGGTGAACACCTTTAATCCCAGCACTTGGGAAGCATAGGCAGGTGGATGTCTGTGAGTACAAGGTCAGCTTGGTCTACATAAGGAGTTCCAGGCCAGCTGGGGCAACAGAAAAACCCTGTCCCCAAAAGACCAAAACCAAAAAAATCCTATTAGTCCGTTTCTTTCCATGTGACTGTTGCCTTGCCATTAGTTTAGAGCATCTGTCCTCATTCTGAGAAAAGGTATGCGTCTATTTATTCAACCAGAGACTGGTACATGCTAGGCAAGTTTTCTGCCACCGAGTTCTATACCACAGCCTTCTTTTCACTTTTCAGGATGAGACATGGTATCATTAAATACCCAGGCTGGTGTTGGCCTTGACCTTATTCTGTAGCCTAGGCAGGCATTGGATGGTTTGTCTGTTAATCCCAGCATCCTAAGTAGCTGGTGTTTTAATTGTTAAAATTTTGTTACAATCCTTTCTTATGGTTGTGTATTTTGGAATTAAATCTTGAACCCATCTGACTTTTTAGTGCATGCCTAAGTGTGAAGACCCCTGCTTATCTTCCCACAGACACCATGGGGTCAGGTCAGTGTCTTTGAGTCATGAGTGACCGCCTTCCACACGCTGTCCTTCCCTTCTTGGCTCAGCTCCAGGACTTGCCTCCTGCCTGCATGCTGGTAGTCTCTAAGCCTGGTTCCAGCAAGAAGAGGGGAGGGAAAACCACAAGAGATCACCAGTGGAAATGAACGAACTCTCTCTCACACACACACACACACACACATGCACACACACACACACACACACACGCATGCACACACACATGTGGAGAACTGGGGAAGATAGGAACTCCGTTTATTTTCTGTCAGTGAGGTCTATATATTCAAGACTACAGTGCTTTGGGCAAGGAAGTGGGGAGCAGACAGAGGGAGGGGTGAAGCAACTTAGTTCTAATGGGGGAGCTGCAGAGCTTTGGTTTGTGCAACAGGTAAATAGAGGTGTGACATTCTGCTCTATGCTTCAAGGGAAGGGGCCTGGAACTTTGCAGAGATAGGGCGAAGCAAGAATCATTGTAATATCCCGAATCTTCTGGCTACAGATAACTCTGGAAGCCTACAGAGATATCAGATAACTGGAGATCTCCTGGGACAGGTCTTACGATTTCTCGCTTCAAGCCACACACAAAGTTCCATTCCCACACCTTGGATTAGGGTTACCATTGCCACCAGCTTGAGATGACCATCCAGCATTCTGATAGATAGCAAGTTTATACACTCATGATCTTTACAAAACATCTTTACTTCCTAACACAATGGATTCTTATGGGAGAGAGTGTCTGAAAACCATCATTTCTCCCCCTCCCACCTCCCTCTGCTCTCACAGGTATTCACAGGTTAAGGAGCAGAATGTGCGCACGTGTGGTTCGAATGACAGTAAATCAACCACTTTGTCCATTTCAGATAACCCAGCCTCTTCCAGGAAAGCTCCCCATGATGCCACCTGCTGTCTGATCATTAATTCCCGTTTGCTACTCCAAATGTATGAGCTTTGAACTACATTTTTTGACACTTCCTTTTATTCCTCTTCATGGAATCCACATGCGCCTTTGCACATGCCATTTCAGAGTAGGAAGAACCTTTATGGAAGACTTAAGTCTCAGCCCTGTTTGCAGTTGTGGCAACTAAAGCTGGAGAGTCCAAGGACGGAAAGACACAGGAGCAGAGAGCGCCTCAGCAGCTTTCCCGCCAGCCACTGACTGCTCCTTCCCTTCACTCCCTTCCTTGCCAGCCTACCTCTGGATCCTGACTGGGTCTGTTCTTTCCCTTTGTGTATGTTCCTTTCTGGATATCACCCACCGCCATGGTCTTCGCAGCCATCTATAATAATCCCAAGTTGGTTCTTCCTCTTGAACTTGCACCCTGAGCTCTGGGTCTGCATCTTTTCTGATCTCCTGAGCTTAAGCCTCTGCTAACTACTTCTGCCGGGTGCCTTCTCCACCCTTCTCCAAGGTTAATCCCTACCAAAGTGTCCCATTCAGCCATCCATTCCCATAATGGGTAAGGTGCCTCAGAGCCACTTCCCCCTCCACTTCCTCCATATCCAGTTTACTGTTCACATCCGCTCTTCCCACTAGGGGCTCTGGAACTCAGCAAGGTCAGGAATTGTGCCTCTTCATCACACAAGCCCACTGCACTGCCTGACTTGGGCCAGGGCTTTGGGATTGGGGGGAATACTTGGCAGGTATTGAAGAAGTCACTAAGTCCAGACCTAGGATTCTTTACCACACAACCTGGACATTCCTGCAAGTTGGAATAAAGATGTGGCCACCCTGAGTGTCTCTTTTGCAGGGAGTGTCCAAATTCTTTTTCCTGAGTCTAGCCCTTGAATTCCTGATACAAACGCCTTTATGCAAGGGGAAACTTTAGGGAGCCAGGCTGCCCAGGGCCTGGAGTCTGCCTGCTACCAGGGTTCACACAGACCCTGATCCACAAGGCCCCAGTACCCTTTGAATGGCGGCTGTGATTTCCCGGTTGCGCAGGCTATAGATAAGGGGGTAGAGCAGTGGCGTGACGTTGGTATAAACCAGCGCTAGCGTGCGGTCCAGTCGAGGGGAGTAACTGGACTTGGGCCTTACGTACATGAAGGTGGCACAGCCGTAGTGCAGGAAAGTGACAACCAGGTGCGAAGCACAGGTGGAAGCAGCCTTGCTTCGGCCCCCGGCGCAGTGCAGGTGGCGCAGGGCAGAGGCGATGGCCCCGTAGGAGGCCAGGATGAGCATGGAAGGCAGCAGCAGCAGCACCACGCAGGTGCCCAGCAAGGGCAGCTCATCCACGTAGCTCCGCGTGCAGGCCAGCTGCAGCAGCGCCATGATGTCGCAGAAGAAGTGCACCAGCAGGTGGGAGCCGCAGAAGGGCAGGTGGAAGACCGCCACCGTGAGCCCCACGGACACCGCCAGTCCCCCGAGGCAGCAGGCCAGGGCCAGCCGTCCACACAGGCCCGGAGTCACTATAGCTGCATAGCGCAGTGGATGGCAGATGGCCACATAGCGGTCATAGGCCATGGCGGCTAGCAGAAAGCACTCCGCCCCACCCAGCGCCACGAACATCTGCATCTGGACTGCACATCCCAGGAAGGAGATGGGACTGCCTCTGCCCTGGCCGGGCATGCTCAGGTCAGCCAGGGAGCGGGGCACTACCACCAGCGTGTAGCAGAGTTCAATGGCTGACAGCTGACACAGGAAGAGGAGCATGGGCGGCCGGCTGGGCACCGAGGCCACAGCCACCAGGATGAGCAGGTTCCCGCTCAGGGTGGCCAGGTGCACGGCCAGCAGCAGCAGAAAGAGAAGGGGCCTCAGGCGCGGGAACTCGAAGAAGCCTTGAAGGAGAAAGCCGCGGGGTGTGGTGGTATTGCTGGGGCTGTCCATGCACTGGGGCCGGGTGGGGGGCACCTGTGGGACAGAGGTAGAGGAAGGGTGAGCCTGTGGCTGTGCTCTTTCTGATAGCGGAGAAAGGAAGCAGGAGGGCCAATACATGAGCTGGGTTGGGGCTGCAGAAATCAGTCCCCCCCCCCCCCGGAAGTCTTGTAAAACTGCACAGCTTTTCCTGTCTCCTGTACTGGAATTCCACTTCTGCTTTCTCAAAGTTTGTCTCCTACTAAGGCCTGATTTGAGCCCTTGCCCTTAGAGAACATCTGCCATACTGGAGTTATTTTGTGGATTCTAGATGACCCTGGGTATTAAGTCCCCCTGTACTCAAGTTCCAAGGTAGGAAATGTATCTGTCCTTTCCACATTCCCTCCTGAGTGCAATGCCTGCAAACCTCTTCTAGACCATCTCAGGCAGCTTCATAGCTGAGCAGTGGGGGCTGGATCTGAAAAGGTTACAGCTCAAAGAAAGTTAGGGCCAAAATCTGAACTCCTGAGACTCAGACCATAACTTTCCATAATCCATATGATATTCTGGAAAAAGCTCTCTAGAGTTGATCAGTCAATCAATATTCATTTAACCTTATACAGACACCCAGATATGTAGTAGGTACTGGGACAGACACTCAAGCAGCAAGGATGCTCTGTGTTAAGGCCTTTTGGGATGTATCTGACCTTTTGATTAATACTCTGTTCACATGAGGGAAGGAGGTGTGTGTGTGTGTGTGTGTGTGTGTGTGTGTGTGTGGTGTGCTCATGCAGCACTGTTCACATCTGCTGCCAGATCCAAGCTTCTTCTAGGAATTATCCAGTGACTGGTTTGCAAATAATGCTGGAAAGACATTGATAGAGTATCTCCATTGCACTGTTCAGAATCTTCTAGGTAGATAGAGTAGATGGGAAATGGAAAGAGGCTGATGCCATATGAATTGAAGGAAGATGCTTGATTTTTTTCAATAGATATCAGTGATACTGCTTTTTAAAAAATCCCCTTATACCTTTTAAAATTTTAGTCCTAGGCCCCTACCATTCCTTCCTCTTATAAGAGGTTCTAGTCAATATTAGAAATGCAATTTGTTCAAAGACCTTACATCAGAGCTTCAGTGTGGTGAAGCTAGGTGAAAGGGCAACACAGAAATGAGTTTCAAGGGCTGCAGGGAGCTGGGCCTTGGCTTTTGCTTGCTTGCTTTGAAGGGCTTCTATTTGTCAATGTTACCCTGTGTTCTTTCTCAGGGCCTCTGAAGGAAGCATTTGCAAACATATGTCCCAGTTTCCTAGGGTGGGGCTGGGCAGGTCTAAGGGAGGAAGATTCATCTCCCAGGGGTTTAGACACCTCCCTCCTTTTGGGGGTGCATTTTCTCATCTGTTGAGAAAACTTAACAAACCTGAGTGGAGTGTCTATTCTCAGTCAGGTGTTGTAGTCTTAGGTGTGAACTTCAGAGACAACTGAGATCCTGGGGTTTCCGGCAGATGAAACTTCTGGAATGCCAGGAGTGGTGGCAGCCCTTCTGCTGCCACTTTATCTCTTTCTTTTCATCTCCTTGGAGACACTGGGCGGTGCCAGTGCTAGAGAGACAAGGACAATCCAGTTCAACTCCCTTTACTTTAATGATGCAAACCACAGAGGTGACAAGAAGCACTCACTGGGTGATGGCCCCAGATCTAGTTGCTGAAGCAGAATCACCATTTTCAAAAATGAGGCTGCCTAAAACAAGCCAGATGGGTCAATTAAAATGATCATGACTAAGGAGTATTTTCACTTTGTTTAGTTTTTCAGTTATAGACTCCAGGAATGCATGCTAGTGTCTCTGGGAGGAGAAATGTCCACACAGACACAGTCAAAAGCCTCAGTGATTCAAATCCTGTCTAGTAGGAGAAGCTGCACAGAGAGGAGAAGTCCCAGCTTGAACACCCCACCCCCAGATCAGGACAGAAATGTCCTGATCTCTTTGTGGAGCTTTAACAGCACCAGGAACAATAACTAACTTGTAAGAGAGTGTCAGAAAAATGATCAAAATAATTTTGCACATAAAACCCATTTAATCTACCAACAAAACAATGATAAAAATGTTTTTTTCCCCATACTTATAGATTAGGGTGTAGGATTAGTGTTAAAAGATAGAATTTTCCCCAAGAAGTTTGCCCCATAATAATCTGTATTCCTAGTTGTTCTGTACAATCTGGAGAATAATCTCTGATAGGCATTCTTTCAGCTTTGAATGACATTAAGTATATAGCAAGACAAAGTCCAAGGATAAATACCAAATGACAGATAACAAAGAGATAACAATCACCCATTCAGGCGCTCGGTACATCCAGTCGAAGTCAACTGTGGAAGCCCCATTGAGGCAGCTAGCTGGAGTTTTTTTTTTTTTTTTTTTTTTGTTCCCTTTCAAGAGAGTCTGAGGCCAAGAAGACTGTCCCTTTGGGTGAGATTTCCAAGTAATATAAGAAAGAACATCAGATAGAGTTAACATCATCATCAGATCAGGTGCTCAAAACATCCAGCAGAAACTGGGGATCTGGAGACCCCGACCAGTTGCTCTCCATTAATGACCTTCCCTTGGTTGAACTCTGAATTCTCTTTCTATGGTAGGCATTTTTATATCACAGGAAAAATAATAGTAGCCTCTGTTTGGAATGTTTTACCTTCAAGCTGTTTTCAAGGACACAATGTTTTTACCAAGGCTGATCTGCTGTTTTCCTCCTTCCCTGTAATGGAGTTAGGAGACAGCTCTTTTCCAGACAAGGGACCTTGGAGAACACATCGAGACAAATATACTTGGGTCTGAAATGGGATGGAGCAATCCTCCAAAGCTAGCTTGTCAATGAGCTCAAGCGATGCATGACAGTTTGCAATAGAATGTGCATTATAGTACTATGAAGGCTTCCTTACTTAAATCCTTCCCCAAATCTCCTCAAGATATACACAATCTCACCTTCCACAGACCTGAAATGACCTACAGTCACCTAGTCATTCTGTCCTCTCACTCCCTCTCGCTGACATTTCTCTTGAGGACAAGTGGATTTGAGCAGTAAGGCGGATCATTTAAGATAGCAAATCTAAAAATAATTTCTCTTTCGTTTTGACATTCATCACCACTTTTGTTATTGTCTTGGCAGATTCTTGCTTCTAATTGTGTGAGGCTCCATGGAGGACTGGCACAGTCATGGTTGGCTGGTGGCCCAGGACATCTGGATGTGGTTGGAAAGCCTTGCAGGGCCAGAGATTCAGACCTTGGATTCAATTTTTGCTGTACAGTTATGATCAGCTATAAATGATGTTTATCATTGGTTATTTTGATAGTCCATCAAAGTACTTTTAGAAGCGGTTGTGGGATGGGTTCCACTAGACGCAGACAAGTCAGGGTTCTTTGGCTCTTGATAATTGTGTACCATGTTAAGCTGCAATGGAGCTTAATGGTCAAAGGGGAGTTTCATGTTGTTGTAAACTCCATACTAAGTAGGATCAGAGAGATTGCTGGTCAGCATGGAGCCTCCCTAACATTGGCTGGTAGATCTGAACTGGAACCTGATCTCATTATTCTTGGCAAAGCTGTTCTACTTTTGCAACATTTGCCTCCCAGTGTAGACCCAAGCTTATTGATGTAGTATCACAGTTTAAAAAGGCATCACAAAGAAATAACGCACTGAGAGTTTATCATTGTCCTATAAAAAGTCAAATTTAGTAGTTTACAGATAAACCTGGTAGCCTGACTTCACTTGGTCACTTTCCATGTCCTCTGGTCTATGACATTTTATAAATTGAAATGAAATATTTTATCCAGGGCTTTCTCTCACTCTCTAATTTTGTTTTTGAGTCAGGATTTCACTATGTAGTCCTGGTTGGCCTGAAACTTGCTATGTAGACTGGGCTGGCCTCAAATTCATAGAGATCCTCCTGCCTCTACCTTTCAAGAGCTAATTCTTGCAAAGTCTTGGTGCATCACTGTGGAGTGGGGACAACAAAGAGCCAGTTGATGAAAAGGACAGGCTTGGCAAGTGATCTTAGACTTGGCACACCCAGTAGTGAATTGGAGCACTGGAGTGTTCTTACTTCCATGCATTATTCCTTGGTAGGCTTAGGTTGTGTATTTTCTGAGTACCCATCTCTCTCTTGGAACTCTCAGTCTCTGACTGGGCCATTTCAAGTACTTTATCTCTGTGTTTACTGTCTTCCCAAAGTCCCAACGGCAGAGGAGTGCATTGTATGCTGGGTGTGGGTAAATAAACATAATTGTAGATAAGTCTGTCTATTCATAATCTCTCTCATTTCTATATCTATCATCCATTTATCTATATCTTCTTTTTTCCTTTTTATTCCTTCCTTTCATCCCTCTCTTCCCCTTCCTTCCTTCCTTCCTTCCTTCCTTCCTCTTTCTTTCTTTCTTTCTTTCTTTCTTTCTTTCTTTCTTTCTTTCTTTCTTTCTTTCTTTCTTCCTTCCTTCCTTCCTTCCTTCCTTTCTCTCTCTCTCTCTTTCTTTCTTTCTTTCTTTCTTTCTTTCTTTCTTTCTTTCTTTCTTTCTTTCTCTCTCTCTTTCTTCCTTTCTTTCTTTCCCTATCTCCATAATTTCTATCTTGACTTTTTTCTCTCTTGCTTCTTCTTTTCAATGATCCTTTCTGCTTCTGCATAGGCTATGGAAGAAGATACTAATTGGTTCAAATCCTGAATCAAGCCCTTGCTAGCTGTATTAATTTAAGGTGATATACTCAATTCTCTGATCCTTAATCTCTTTGCATAGAAATGGAGATATTGATGCCTGATGCATATTGTTATGAAAATTAGGCATCATGCAAAGATACCCATAGTACAGTAGTAGCCACAAAGAAAGTAACTTATGTTGTGATATAAGCACCTCTCCTACGATGACGTGTTAGCCTTTGAGCTCTACTTGCCTAGTGGTGTCAACTGTAGTTACTTTAACAACCCCTTTTTCTAGTCATGTGGCTCTTCAGTTTGGCTCATGACAGGCAACCTGAAACTCATTCATTTTTATATATTTGCATTCTTATATATTTTAGCTTTCATTTTCTGGAATAAAGTTCCTTAGACTCAAACCCACCATTTTGAAATTATTTTGATATTATTTGCTCACATAAACATTTTTCAGCGGCATCTTCTCATCTCTCCATTTTCTTAGGGCTGTTAAATATAATCTCCAGTTTAGTGATTACATTGTGTACTCGTTTTCTAGCTATTTGTGATCTCAGCTTTGATTCCTGGGAGATGTGCTATTTGTTGTGTGGTACTTCTCTCTGGTGAGCCTGTTCCTTTGACAGGATAAAGAAGCCTGCTCAATTCTTGATGACTAAATGTGGTATGATACCTTATCAAAGGCTTCTCTCTATGGCTTAAAGCTCTTGTTAGTTTCTTATTGACATCTTTTTCTCCTCAGAGTGTCTTAGTGGAGTTCACAGAAAACCTTTTCCTTACACAGACATTCTTGCTTTGCTCCCTTTATGGCAATCTGAAGTGTTTATGGATCCTCTGTGCCACATGGCTGAGATGTTCCTGATAGTTCCTTGTCTGCCCCGGAGCTCTTCTTTAAAAGACAGTGATATTGCTGACATAATAATCCCTCAGATCTGGGTCTTCATGCTAGCATGGACCTTGCAATTTGACCACCATTTCCCCTTCCAGTTTCCTGACAATTCAGGGTGACCAGTCCTAAAAGTGCTGTGTGTACCTCTGTTTAGATCTCCCTGGATAGTTGTCATCCTTTGTTCCTTTTCCTCCAAAAATCAATTGTGTGGGATTAGGACTTTTGGAAGAAGAATTCTTCAGGCAGCCTGTTTTCTGTTACTTTCATCTGGAGAGGAGCTTTGAACCATGAAAATCTAGGAGTCCTGCTGATGTTAGAGCTGCCTCTCTGCCTTTGATGTTTTGAAAGAGACTCTTCCTGAATGAGGCAGAACCCATTTTTAATGAATGTCTCTAACTCAGGCTTCCTCCAGAGGAAGAGAGATAAGCTTCAAAAATGGCACTTTAATGTTCAACATCAAAACTGTCTGGTGTAGAGACTGCCCCAGTTCTGAGACTGTGAAGGTCAACTTTATCACAGGAAATGAATGATCACTGTATTGTTACATTTTGAAAAGTAGGGTTTTTTTTTTTTTTTTTTTTTTTTTTTTGGTTGTTGTGGTTTATCTGGGTATTAGATTTTGGAACTTAATTATTATATATGTCTCACTGGATTGCTTCATGGGTTTTAGCTGTTACTGAAGAATTGTTTTAATCATCAGTATTAATAAATATTGTGGAATGAAAAAAAGTATCCTAGATATAGGGATCACTTACTCTATCTACTTGAAAAAGATCAATGTAAGAACACTAGTTTGTTTTCTAAATTTATTTTTAAATCAATTACTGTTTTCTATGAAGGTGATTTTAGCCAGCTTGAAACTTTTAATTTTAGAAAATGCATCTTGGGCTACAAGGCAGCAAGAGGGTTGGAACACTTTTCTGGAGTTTCCTAAGATGTTTCTCTGTGCCTTGTTGGCTATGGATTGAGTTGGAACTAAGTAAAGGGTAAGGTAGCTGTACAGCGTGGGAAACGAAGGCTGCCTTAGGATTGCATTTTCAAGATTCACTGAGACACAAATAAATCAACACTGATGGGAAAAGATGCTTACGTCCTCTCTGAGCTACCTTTCTGGGGAAAGTGTTTCAGATATCATTCTTGGAACACTGTCCCCGAGGGCACAGGCTCCTCAGAATGGCCCTGAACGGTACATGAATGACTGTCACATTAGGGTCTCCCTCCCCACCATCTAGTGGCCTTCCTCATTTTTTTTTTTACCCAAAATGACAGACCCCTGTGGTTCCAAAAGACAACCAATGACTACGTTAAATGAGATCAATGCAGGGGACTCAGCCAGCTCAGGAAGGTATCTACATTCTCAGTGATAAGAAGGTCCCTGGTTATTGTGGTCCAGGGGCTGAAGATTTCATTCTTTGGCCAAGATTCAGAGGAATCAACAGAGTTGCTCCTGTCTTGGTGCTATCAGAGGTAAAATTTCTTGTCTCTTTTAGAGCTGAGCCATGATTACAGACATCACGATCTTGAATACTCTGTACTCTGTCTCTGAAAGTTGACGAAGTAATGGCTTCTTCCCCTGTGTTCTTACTAAGTATGTTACAGGAACACTGAGTCCCCAGTTATCTCTCTCTTAAAAGCCTCTGTCCACATAAGGATGCCTCTTGTAGATGGAGAAGTTGAGATAAAAGGGCAGAAGCTGGGCAAAAGTGCTAACTAAAAATGGAAGCAATCTCCAGAGTCCTGGACTCCCCAGCTGCCTCAGTGTACCCAGCACTGAAGGGCTCTGCAGGCAGGAGCAGATTGAACAAGTATCCTGTGTGGTTTACTGAGGAGGAGGAGCTGGATCAGAAGGACAGAGGGAAGAGGAAGGCATGGAAATGAATGCTTGCCTCGCAAAAGTGACCTCGTTCCTGCTTACCCACTTGGGAGTACCTCATCGCCTTATTTCTTTGCTCAGCTCTTTGTATTTCTTTCTTTCAATCTGCCCTCCGATTTCCGTCACCAGGTTTCTTCTTACCTGGGCTCAGACAGGGATGGCTTGGAAATGGTGAAGTTACTCAGATCATGGTCTCTTAGAGGTTGGCAAGATCCCAGGCAAAATGGAGAGTGGGAATTGCAGTGGGTAGGTACGGAGGAGAGAGAGAACAGTGCAAGGTGAAAATCAAGCGATGGCGAAGCTGATAGGAATGGAGAATGAGAGATGGAGAGACAGAGAGAAAGGGTGGCTACGGGAGTCTGATTACGTGTCTGGTTGGAATTATAATCTTAGCTTGTTTTATATCCCCGGAGAGGTGAGGTGATGGGGAAGAAAAGAGTACACGAGCCTCTTCCAAAGGGAGGGCAAGAGCGAAAACATGCTGTGATTAATTACTGCCCACAAAGTCCCTTCTCAAGGTTGGAGACCTAGGTGAAGCTTGGCAAACATACAACTTTTCTGCAACTGCCCAGAGAGAAATTACTTCCTATTTCCAGCCACTGATCTGCCCGGAGTGTGGTCTGTCCCACTGGTATCACATATTCCCTTAAGTGTTTCTTGCTTCTTTCCAGTATGGCAATTTCCATCTATACACGATAGAACAGGCAATAGCTCACACCCCACTGTGAAGTGCAAAGTGCTGTGCAGACCAAGGATATCTTAATGTGTCCAAGAATTATAGCAGTGAGATGGCCACCTGGATGTCTGAATGAATTCCTTAATATCACAGATGTTTCAGGGACCCCAGAAAACTTGTTGGAAACATATACCATTCGATTCTCTTAACCCTGAAATACCAGATAGACAATTCAGAAAGATAACTCTGAATTTAGAAGCTGAAGACGTGCTCTTAATGATTTGATTATTATCATGCATGACCATACATGTACCAGAGTCACAGGACTGGAGAGTTGATCTCTTCTAGTTAATTAACTCATTCCTTTATTCAATAAGGCAGCAAATATTTATTGAATGGGTGCTATGTGCCAGGTATCGACCTAAGGATTGGGGTACAGATCAGTGAGCAAAATAGACAAACATTGTACTTATAGAACTTACAGCATAGGGAAAAGAAATAAACAATAACCAAGCTAAGTTAATTGTATTCCATATTAGAGACTGATAAATCCAATGGAAAATATAAAAAGGAAAGGGAATGTTCTGGGTGGTATGTAATTTTAAACAAGCTCTTTGGAAAGGTCTTGATAGAAAAGGGATATTTGATGTGGAGCTCAAAGGGAGTAAAGAAGTGGACCAAGTGGGTATTTGAGAAGAATATGATAGGCAGAAGAATTAGCCAGTGGGAGACCATCTAATGGGGAGCAGGCCTCACATGTTCATGGGACTATGGACGTGGTGGTGTGGAATGAGGTCAAAAGTGTGGTAGATGAGGTGAAAATGGTGGTGGGTGGCCAATACGGAACGCCTTGTGGGTGGCCAAGGACCTGGTTCTATTCTGCTTGAAGCTCAAGGGCAAGGATAACCTGAAAAATGCCCTCTGGCTGCTATGTTGAGAATAGAATATAAAGGACCAGAGAAGAAGGGGAGAAATACAGACAGACAGACAGACAGACAGACAGACAGATGGATGGACAGATAGATAATCACAATTATCCCAATAGGGAGAGTATGATTTGGATCAGATTGTCAGAAGTAGTGAAACATGGTTGGATTTGTATATATTTTAAATGTAGGGCTGTGAGAATTTTCTCATGGGCTGGATATGGGGTAGAGAAGAAAGAGAGGAATCCAAGTGACTTTTTAATTAGTTGATTAATTAATAATGAATTAATTTGCCAATGCAACAGGAAGGATAGAAATGCTATTATCTGAGATCAGGAAGCTTCAGGTAGAGCAAATTTCAGGATAATAATCAGATGTTTCATCTGGGATGGGTTAAGTTTGAGGTATTCATTAGACAGCCAGGGGGTCAGTCTATGGCAATTTTGGCATATGATCTACAGGTCATGGGAGAGGTTTGAAGTCACCAGTTGCTGTCATTAACATGGGTGGGGTCACTCTAGGAATGGATATAGTCAGAGAAAGGAAAGGGTCCCAAAGATGAGCCCTGGTGCCCTGAAATGTTAGTTTAGCAAGATGAGAAGAGAGTAGGGAGGGGAACTGAGAGGGAGTCTGTGGTCCAAGTTTTAGCTGAGAAAAACATTTGCTTGTGTCCTAGCTCCAGTTTTGATAGTTACATCATTATAAAACCACATGAAGCAGCACTATGCTGGACTGTTGAGCCATTCTCCACTCGTGATAAACAATGACTTAGTCTCTGCACAGTTGCCATGTGGATCATGTGAGGGGTTGAATGAGAGCCATGTGTTGCCACTTCTTCATCCAGCAGAAGAGAGGGTGGATCCAAAACTCCTCAAAAACTGTGGGTCCTAAAATTCTAGGTTCTTGGGGCTACGGAGATGGCGCAGCAGTTAAAAGCACAGGCTGCTCTTGCAGAGGATTCGTGTTTGGTTCCTAGCACTCACATGGCAGCTAACAACCATCCATAGCTTCAGTTCTAGGGAATCTGACACCCTCTTCTGATCTACATGGGCATTGAATGACATGTGTGCACTTACATGTAGGCAATACACTTGTACACATGAAATAAAAACTACAGCAATGTAGTCTGGACACTCATTTGATCAACTTGATTGAACAAACAACCTGTCACCCCCCACTGGATGGTGGGGCTGTAGGTGTTTGGGCACAACAGCCTGCAGATAGGTTTTGCATGAAGGATGCTTGTACTCATGGATTATCACTTATAGCTAAAATGGAAAAAAAAAACTGAGAGAAAGATGCAGGACAGTTATGGCAGAATGCATGATCTGGGATGGGGTGGGGGTGGGGGGGGAGGGAAAGGGAAATAAGCCTGAACTGAATTGGAAAAAATGTATGAAATGCACAAAGCATCAATAAAAACTAATTTAAAAAAAAAAAAAGAAATAAAAAATAAATAAAATATTTAAAAATTATTGGATCTTATCCCCAAATTTGCCTGTATTTTGATAATGTATACTTTGTGTGTTACTTCTTTTCAATATGTATGTGCCATATGTGTTCATGTGAATGTACAGGCCAGAGGTTGATAATGAGTGTCTATCTCAATTGCTCTTCACTTTCTTTCTTACACAAAATATTTTTAGGGTCTGGAGAGATGGCTCAGCAGTTGAGAGCACTGGCTGCTTCTGCAGAGGACCAGGGTTCAGTTCCCAGCACCCACATGACTATGAACAACTGTCCATAACTCCAGTTCCAGGTGATCCCATTCTTTCTTTCTGACCTCTGTGGCATTGCATGACATGGGTACACTTACATACATGTAGGAAAAACACTAATACACAAAATAAAATATTTTAATTAAAATTTGAGAATTTCATACATAGATACCATTCCAGTCCTTCCCACACCCTCCTTGCTCCCCCTCACTTCTGTGTGCGCACACACACACACACACACACACACACACACACACGCACACACACTCTGCTGAGTCTGTCAAGTGGTACTTGTATGACTATGTGTTTAGGAACATTGTAACCAAATGCACCTAAGGCCCAGGGGGTGGATGGATCCTAAGAGCCCAAGGCCCAGGGCGCCAGCTGCTAGGTATCTCCTAGACAGGACAGAGAAGCTGTGTCCATGAACAGTTAACAATGTGGTTGCCTAAACAAGACTTGCATGATGACACCAGTTCATAGGCTAATGTGGGCAGGGGGAATTTCACAAGGTCCCACCTCTAGCTGAAGAGCCATAGGTAATCAATGGTAGTCGAAGGAGAGGGAACCAGTTTTCTTTTCTTTTCTTTTCTTTTTTTTGGGGGGGGGATCTTTTTGAGACAGGGTCTCCATGTAGCTCTGGCTGTCCTGGAACTCACTATGTAGACCAGCCTGGCATTGAACTCAGAAATCCATCTACCTGCCTCTGCCTCCTGAGTGCTGGGATTAAAGGCATGTGCCACCTTGTTCAGCTGAGAACCAGTTTTCTATAGGAGTGATAAATCTACCATTTTTTTTTAAAGAAAGGGTCTCTTGTTGTTCTAGTTTGCCTTCAATTGCTGTGACAAAACACTCTGACAAACACCAACTTGAGGAGGAAGGGTTTATTCATCTTATGTCTCCAGGGTCACAGTTCATCACTTAGGGAGCCCAAGGTAGGGACTCAGGGCAGGAACCTGGAGGCAGGAGCTGAAGCACAGGCATCAGAGGAATGCTGCTTACTGGCTTGCTCCCCTGGCCTGTGCTCAGCCTGGGACTACAGGCTGAGTCTGGCTTTTCACTTGGGTGTTAAGGATCTGAACTCAGGCCCTCATGGCTTGGATAGCAAGTATTTCACCAAGTAAGTCATATCCACAGCCCTCTGTCTTATGCTTTTCTTTCCTATCTTTTGTTTTCTTTTTTTTGAGACAAGGTCTCCCTGTAGCCTCAGCTAGTCTGGAACTTGCTATGTAGACCAGGTGGGCCTTGGCCTCATAGAGACCTTCCTGCCTGTGCCTCTAGTGCTGGGATTAAAGGCCTGAACCACTACTCCTGGCTTTTCCTCTTACTCTTAAGCCTTAACAAAATAATAATTAGCGACTTATGTCTAACTAGTCTTTTAAGTGGGGGCTGTGGAGAGTGCCAATGAATAAGGGGGCATAAAGGTAATTAGAATTGATTGAGATGTTCTGTATAAAATTCATAAAAATTCAATAAAAATTTAAAGATTTCACAAATGAGATTTCTGAAAATGGTGAAATCTAAAATGCTGCATAATCCCATATTATCATGACACTGCAAAGCAGGACGATATATTTTCTGATCTAGAACTCCCTCTATCCACCTTTCCCAGGCACTGAGTTTGCAGGACTTAGTGTGCTTCATTCTCTCTCCTCCTTACACGTAATTCCCTGGAAGGTGAGTAGCAATGGGCAGGACTGTCTGGACAAGGTTTCCTGGCAGTTAGAAGTCACAGATGGCATGAATTTATTCACAAGCAGCAGTATGGCCATGACTCAGAAGTTTAGACATCAGGCCAAGAGGATCTCGAATATAATTTCCAGGACATATCAAGTCTTGAGCTAAAGCAGAGTTTACCAGTGACAGGAGTTTGGGGTTTTCTACAACACGCTGGCTTTGTCAGAGCCTGGCTTCTTTTGAAGAGTTGTGTCAACAAATGAAGTTCCCTTTCTAGGTCCCGTCATTCCTTGGATTGGTGGAGCTGCTGGCCCTCCTTCTGGGGCTGCTGTGAGTTTTCCCAGACAAGGAGTGCTGTGGGATTTGTGTTTGAACAGAGGCTGGGCATGCTGACGTCATCTCCACATTCATTAGCCATTCGTCACCAGATTGCAGATGGCTTGGTGGGATCTTGCTCCTAGGCAGGGAAGGAGATGTGCTCCGTGATATGGGTGGTGAAGCTAATGAATTGGGCCAGCTTGGAGAAAGAAAATCCCTTTCCTCAAGCCAGGTGGCACATGCCTTTAATCCCAGTAGTATGGAGGCAGAATCTGGCAGATCTCTGTGTCTGTGAGTTCAAGGCCAGCCTGGTCTACATAGTGAGTTCCAGTGCAGCTGTGGCTACAGGGAGACTCTGTCTCAAAAAGATAAAAGAAAAATCCCTTTCTTCTGAAGATTTACATCATTTTAAACAAATTTACAGAAATACAGATGTTAGCACAAAAAGCAAAACAATAAACTTAGATAATTAAAAATGAATTAGATAAGGAAATTAATGGCATAGAAAAGAATCAAAATGAAAACTAGTATCAAAACTTTAAGGTGAGGGGCTGGAGAGATAGCTCAGTGGTTAAGAGCACTGGCTGCTTTTGCGGAGGACCCAGGTTCAGTTCCCAGCACCCACATGACAGCTAACAACCATTAGTAACTTCTGGCGGTCTGATACTGTTTTCTAGCCTCCATGGGCATTGTATGCACTTAAATATGTGCAGGCAAAACACTTATCCACATAAAATAAAAATAAATAAATCTTTAAAAAATCTTAAGGTGATTCTTTAAAAATTATAAGATAGGTAGATCCATTTCAGTAATTCTCAGCTATGGAAAACTATGAAAAGAAAAAAAATCCATAAATTAAAACAGGCGTAGTGAGATTAAAAATTATAAAAGAATATTATTAAAAGTGTTTATGCATACAGTAAATATATATCTCAAAATAAAAGCCTGCTTTGCCCAAGAAGAAGTAGAACACTGGAATAGAGTAATTATCATGAATACCATTATAGCTAATCACCTTTCTGTTCTCACTACTCCCAGTGGAAAATAATTTTACAGGCAAGATTTTATCAGCCTTCTAAAGGACACACAATTGCCAAATATTACATGCATTTTTCATTTTTCTAGAAAGTAGAAACAATTACTCAACTGATTTTATGAATTAGATTAGCATCATTATTCTAAGTATATTATATGAAGTAAATACTACTTTAAATAATGAAAGTATACTAAAACATTACCTAAATAAATTTGGTGGGGTTTTTAAATTTTATTTTTACTTTATGTGTATGCGTGTTACTCATGTACGTATGTAAGTGCACCTGTGTCATGCAGTGCTGGACGGGGACAGAAGAAGGGGTTGGATCCCCTAGACTTGGAGTTATGGATGGGTGGTTGTTAGCTGCTGTGTGGGTGCTGATAATTCAAACCTTAGTCTTCTGTAAAAATAACCAGTGTTCTTAACCACTGAGCCATCTCTCTAGCCCTGTGCTGTTTAATTATTTTTTTAAGCAGCATCTCCTTTTGAAAGTAACTAACTAAACCTCTTTAACACAAAAGTCAAAGGTTCAAACAACTATTATCCCAACACTTTGTTTTAGGGTCCATCACAGGATGAACTTGGGCAGGATAAACAACATATTTTTATCACTTGTCACTTTTACTGGGAAGACAGAGATGGTTCAACTTCAGAAAAATCTGTTAATTCATTATCATATTTTTAGGCTAAAAGAAAACAGAGACATCTTAACACACATAAATGATGAAAATTCTTAGAAAGCTAGAAATAGGAACTTTATAACCTTATAAAATTTATATATCCAAATTCCACAATAAATGTCATAGTTAATGGCACTTATAAATCCTAAGCACTTCACTTCAAATCAGAAACAAGAAACACAGGCTGTGTATAAATGACAGTCATCAGCGCAGTCCTTGTAGCCCCAAACAAATAACATGGTGACAAAAATAATTGATACGGAGACTAGATTGAAATTATTTGCTGATGATATCATTTGTATTTTGAGTCTCATAGGATTAATGACAAATTAATGACATTGGTAAGAAAACTTAGGGGCTAGAGAGACGGCTTAGCAGACAAGAACACTGGCTTTTCTTATAGAAGACCTGGATTTAGTTAGCTGGGTGTGGTGGCACATGGCTTTAATCCTAGCACTTGGGAGGCAGAGGAAGGTGGATCTTTGTGAGTTCAAGGCCAGCCTGGTCTACGTAGTGAGTTCAGGACAGCTGGATCTACAGGGAGACCCTGTTTCAAAAAGATCGATCAATCAATCGATCAATCAATCAATCAATCAAAGACCTGGATTCAGTTCCCACAATCCACATGGTAGTAGCTAACAACTGTCAGTAACTCCAGTTCCAGGGGATCTGATGCCCTTTTCTGGTCCCTGCAGGCTTTGCATGAACATGGGGCATTCTGTACACATGTGGGCAAAACATTCAAACACATCAAATAAAAATAAATAAACTTAAAATGAAAGTTCAATGAGATTTTCCAATATAAGACTAACATACTTAAGTAAAATTACTCTATTTTTATTATTTAAAATTTTCATTATGTATATTCATTGTACATGGTACTGTTTAGGGCATTTCCATGCATTTATTGTGCACTGAACATACTTTCCTCGTGCTCCCGTGTGCTCCCGTCTTTCATCCCTCTCCATCCCATTAGTTCCCTTTGTGCATTGCTGAGATCTACTCATACACCGGGTGCAACGTGGGGATGAAGGCAATATTTTCAATCTACTAGTAGAAACACAATCCGATCTTTAAATGGATCACGTTGTAGAAAACTGCCCCTACTTTTTGTGTCCATTCCTCTGGTTTTCTCACTAGAAACCTGCCAGCCTGTTCCAATACCCAGCCATCCTTACAGAGTCTCAACGAGTGTTGCTCACCTTCTGACAAGATTTTAGCATGTCTCTGTCAGCAAGCTTCTTTCTATTAGCACTGTCTGCTCCCTTCTTTCCTTATGGCTTCTTTTTCTTGCTCTTCCAATACCATGATAGTAGCTTAGGAATACTCATGGAAGACAGTAAACTCTTGGCAAATGGTGATGCCATTCTTGCATCAACTCTAGCACACTACTGCCATGTCCTAGGTCTACCATGTGGTAACTAAACATGAAGTGCCAAGACTGATATATTTTTTTAATTTTTATTTATTTCTTATGTGTATGAATGTACTGTCTGCAGGTAGGTTTGTGTACCCATGTCGTGCAAGGCCGCGGAGGTCAGAAGAGGGTGTTGGATTCGCCCAGAACTGGAGTCAAAGACAGTTCTCAGCTGCCATGTGGGTGCTGGGGATCGAACCCAGGTCCTCTGCAAGAGCAGTCAGTGCTCTTAACTGCTAGGCCAACTGTCCAGCCCCAAGACTGATATTTTATAGTAGGTCATATCACTCCATTGAGTACATTTACCCTGAGAACCTTAAAGCCATTTGAGAAGATCTCCACTTACCTCCTGTGCTCATCCTCTACAGGGCTGATACCTCTATATGTATTTCCATCCCCATTTATTTTTATCACTCAAGACCATGTTTATTGGGTTATTGATTTCTTTCTTTCTTTTTTTTTTTTTTTTTTCTTTTTGAGACAGGGCTGTCTGTAGTCCCAGCTGTCCTGGAACTCACTATTTAGACCAGGGTGGCCTTGCACAGAGATCTGCCTGCCTCTGCCTCCAGAGTGCTGGGATTACAGACATGCCCCACCAAGCCCGGCCTCAGGTTATTGATTTCTTAGAATCTTATTCTATTGGCTTCTTTCTGGACCTTCAAGTAAGTATGGTTAACTGTCTGTTTATTATCCAACTTATTGGTTGGCTTGCTTGATTTCTTATTGTTTAGTTTTTGAGTCCTCTGTAGATTCTAAATATCAATCCTGTGTCAGAGTTATCACTTTTGTTGAAATGTTTCAAAATATTTTATTTCACTCAAATAATTTAGAACACATTTATTTTCTATCAAGGTGGTGCTGTATCATTTGTATGCTTTCTGCCTTTATACAAATTATTCGAGTAGCACTTTAGGTATATTTATGTTCCAGGTGAATTTTACATAAGATCAGTAGTTAAAAGTCCAGATAGTTCCATAAAAGGATGAAATAGGGGCTGGAGAGATGGCCTAGTGGTTAAGAGCGTCGACTGCTCTTACAGAGGACCCGGGTTCGATCCCCAGCACCCACATGGCGGCTGAGAACCGTCTAAAACTCCAATTCCAGGAGAACTCCAGTTCAAGGGGAACTTGGCGCCCTCTTCTGACCTCCACGGCATTGAATGACATGGGTGCACAAACCTACAGGCAGACAGTACATTCACATACATAAATAAAAATAAAAAAAATTTAAAAAAGAAAAGTAAGTATTGGAGATAAATGCACTATCCCAGAAGAAGTGTGAAAGAACTCTGAAATAAGAATAGAAAGTATGAAAATCCCCATGAGCTTCTTCACAGACTTGGGAAAAAATATCCTTAAATTCATACGGAGAAACAAAAGACCCTGAAAAGCTAAAGAAACCCTGAGTGAAAAATGCAATACAGGGGGAATTGCTCTACCAGACTTCAAGCTATATTACAGGGCCATAGTCATAAAGACAACCTGGTACTGGCACAAAAACAGACCCACTGACCAATGGAACAAAATTGAAGATTCAAACTTGAGGTCATACAATTTCAGCCACTTTCATATTTGACAAAGAGGCAAAAAACTTCAATGGAGGAAGGATAGTATCTTTAGCAAATGGTGCTGACAAAACTGGATCACCATTTGTAGAAGAACAAAATTAAACCCCTACCTATCACCCTGTACAAAAATCAACTCAAAGTGGACCAAAGATCTCAATGTAAAACATGAAACCCTGAAGGTGATAGAAGAAAAAGTTGGTATCAACCTACAAGACATAGGTGTAGGAAAAATATTTCTAAATCAGACAGCAGCTGCTTAGGAAATAAGGTCAACAGTTGACAAATGGGACCTCATCAAACTCAAAAGCTTCTGTACAGTGAAAGAAACAGTCAAGGAAATTAAGAGAAAACCCACAGAGTGGAAGCCAATCTTCACTAGTGATTCATCTGACAAAGCATTAATATCAAGAATATATAGACTACTCACAAAACAAAGAAATAAGAAAACAAATGACCTAGTCAAAAGATGGAGTAAAGAGCTGAACAGAGACTTCACAAGTGAGGAAGTAAAGATGGCTGAGAAACATCCTAAAAAGTGGTCAACATCATTAATAATTAAGGAAATGCAAATTAAAACCATTCTCAGATATCATCTCACTCCAATATGACTAACTAAGATTCAGAACACAAAAGACACTGAATGCTGGAGAGGTTGTGGGGAAAAGGGAACACTCATCCACTGCTGGTGGGAATATAAACTGTACAACCATTATGGAAAGCACCGTGGAGAACCTTAAAAGACTCAAAATGAGCCTACCACCTGACCCAGCCATACCTGGGTCTTACTGGGTATGTACCCACAAGACTCATCCTACCACAAAGATACATGCACATCCACGTTTATTGCAGCTCTCTTCACAATAGTGAAGAGCTGGAACCAACCCAAATGCCCCTCAACTGATGAGTGGATGACAAAAATGTGGTACACAATGGAGTACTACTCAGCGGTAAAGAAAGATGACATCATGAACTTTACAGGTGTTCTAGTTTGTCTTCCATTGCTGTAACAAAACACTTTGACTGACACCAACTTGGGGAGGAAAGGGTTTATTTGTCTCACATTTCCTGGGTCATAGTTTTCACTCAGGGAGCCCAAGGCAAGAACTCAGGGCAGGAACCTGGAGGCAGGAGCTGAAGCACAGGCCATGGAGGAATGCTATTCACTGGCTTGCTCTCCTGGCTCATGCCCAGCCCGCCTTCTTATACAGCATGCAACAACTTGCCCAGGGTGGCACCACTCTTGTGGGCTGGGCCAACCCCCCCCACCACTGCTCAACCATCAAGACAATACTCCACAGATGTAGCCACAGGCCAATCCAATGGAGCCAATTCCCCAATTGAGGCTCCCTCAACCCAGGTGTGTCAAGTTGACACTAAAGCTATCCAGCACAATTGACCCCTTGTCAACTTGACACACAAAACACATGACTATTAAACCACCACCTTTCCAGTTCTTATCCCCAAAGTATGATGTTAACATTAATCACAACCTAAGACAGTACAACCTTAAAAGCCCCACAGTCCTTAAAATGTCCAAACACTTAAAAGTTCACAGTCTGTTAAAAGTCTCTTAACTGTGGGCTGCTGTAAAATCCAAAACAAGTACTGTCTTATTTCAAAGGGAAGAATCAGGCACACTCAAACAAAACCTAAGTCCAGCAAGTAGCTCAAGGCTGGACACCTGGGATTCACTCACGATCTTCTGGGCTCCAAAGGGTCTCGGCAGCTCCCCCTCTCCGACTCTGCCGTCCGTGGCACACTCATCTCGCAGGCCCAGGCCGACTCCATTCTACACCTACCGCTGCTCTTGGTGGTCGTCCCAGGGTACCGGCATCTCCAAAAAGCTGGGGTCGCTACTGAAACTGAGGCAGCACCTTCACCAATGGTCTCTTCTGACCTCTCCTGGTGCAAAGCCTCAGCTTCTCTCCATGACCCCTGCAATCCTGGGGTCTTCACAGCAACCGAGGTGCACTTCCACCAATGGTCTTTCCTGACCTCTCACAGTGCCAAGCCTCGGCTGCTCTCTGTGACCCCCTCAAATTTCAACACCGGAACCATATAGGAGACTCTTACACGTTACCAAGTCCGGCTTCTGGCTCGAGATGGAGGCTCAGGCCCTTTCTGGGTCACAGCTTCTGTGTGCTGACCTTGAAGATATTCTCCCCAGAAGATTTCACCTCAGTGATGCTGGTCTCTTGTTACTTACAGCTGATTTTTCAGCCCCAGCTAACCAGCATCAATTGCCCCAGTACCACAAAAGTTTCACTTCAGGTTCTGGTCTCTTGTTACTTACAGCTGATTCTCCACAGCCCCAGCTGACCAGAACCCACAGATTACACAGTCCTGATGATCTCTGTTCCCCTTTGAAACTAGAAACTTCACAAGCCAGGCCTCCATCTTCTACAACTCCTTCAGCAAAACTGCTCCAAGCTCCACAGCAACAATCTTTAGGCATTCAATGATCTTCCCAGCCCAAAGTTCCAAACGCCTCCACAATCCTTCCCCAAAACACCAAGGTCAGGTATGTCACAGCAATACCCCACTCTTCTTGTACCAGTTTCTGTTCTAGTTTGTCTTCCATTGCTGTGACAAAACACTCTGACTGACACCAACTTGGGGAGGAAAGGGTTTATTCCTCTCACATTTCCTGGGTCACAGTTCTCACTCAGGGAGCCCAAGGCAAGAACTCAGGGCAGGAACCTGGAGGCAGGAGCTGAAGCACAGGCCATGGAGGAATGCTGTTCACTGGCTTGCTCTCCTGGCTCATGCCCAGCCTGCCTTCTTATATGGTACACAACAACCTGCCCAGGGTGGCATCACTCTTGTGGGCTGGGTCCCCCCCACAGTGCTCGACCATCAAGACAGTACTCCACAGATGTAGCCACAGGCCAATCCAATGGAACCAATTTCCCAACTGAGGGTCCCTCAACCCAGGTGTGTCAAGTTGACACTAAAGCTATCCAGCACAACAGGTAAATGGATGGAGCTCAAAGCCATTATGCTGAGTGAAGTAACACAGTCCCAGAAAAACAAGCAGCAAATGGTCTCCCTCATTTGTGGATGCTAACACCAAATCCCTAGATGAAAGGCAAGCTGAACAACATTATTGTTATATTTCTGTTTATCTGAAAGCAACTATGTTGTTATAATGTAAATCTCTTAATGGGCTCTAGAATTGATCCACCACTTACTCTCAGTCTCTGTATTTACTGTATATGAGTGGAAAGTATGTATGCATATTTTAGAGTAATATAAAATTAAAGGAGGAAAATGTGAATTCCTAAACATAAAAAAAGACTGAGAGAAAGATGCAGGATAGTTATGGCAGAATTCATGAGCTGGGGTGGGGTGGGGGGAAGGGAAAGGGGAATATGTCTAAACTGAACTGAGAAATGATGTCTGAAATACACAAAACATCAATAAAAGCATAAAAAGAATAGAAAGTATAAATGACAATCCAGCACTATACACACTGCCTTAAATCAGCAGTACAAAACTAGGCATGCTTTCTCTTTTTTTAAGCCAATTTTTATTGAAGCTTTGTGCATTTTATACAAAGTTTCCAATCAAGTCTACACCCATTCCCCTTCCTTGCCTCCTCACCACACCAGAGCTCATGCATTCTGACAAACATGTTTTTCATCTTTTTCTCAGTCTCTTTTAAAATTTTTGATGCAGAAGTTCACTGTTTTGAGCAGAAGTTCACCATTTCAGTCAGTTCTTTGACCCAGTCTTTTTTGATTTTGTTGTTGTTCCTTCCAATCCGCATCACTCCAAAATATGCATATATGCATGCCACATATATATTTTAGCATCTTCAGCTTATGATTTCTTTTTTTATTTTTTTTTAATTAGGCTGAAAGATGTCATGTTTGAAGGCTCCTCCTTGGCAAGCCCAAACAACCATCAGTTCTGCCCTTGTGCTCTACACTGGGGTTTTCCCTTCCCATGGTCACCAAATGAGGTCCAATAAGCACCGTGTCCTGTCTTGATCTTCCTGTACTTGTCTCATGATACAGACTGGGTAGTCCAACAATGGCAATCCTTACTCTGAAGAGGCTGAAACCCCAGTAGTAAGTCAGACCAGGCATGCTTTCTTAAAAAGGACAGCAAACCAACTATAGAAATGAAAAGCATGAGGTAGTTTAATAAAGAATTTTAAAGGTTTTTTTTATTATTAATTTTATTTATTTCTGTATGTGTGAATGTACTGTCTGCGTGCAAGTTTGTGCACCCGTGTCGTGCAAAGCCGTGGAGGCCAGAAGAGGGCATCAGATTCCCCTGGAACTGGAGCTCTCCTGGAATTGGAGCCTCAGACGGTTCTCGGCCGCCATGTGGGTGCTGGGGATCGAACCCGGGTCCTCTGCAAGAGCGGTTGGTGCTCTTAACCGCTAGGCCATCTCTCCAGCCCCTAATAAAGAATTTTAAATTATGTGAGTTGATTTGCAATAAGGAATGGATGTATTAACCAGCTTGTCCGTAGTAATTATTTCATTAGGGCAAACCATCACATTTATATCTTAAATGATGCAACTTACTTATTTATTTATTTTTATTTTATGTGCATGAGTGCTTTGCCTACATGCATGTAAATGTACCACATGTGTGCATACTGGGCAGAAGCCAAAAGAGGACATTGGATTCCCTGGAACTGGAGTTATGGAAGGTTGTTAGCTGCCATATGGGCACTGGGGACCAAACCTGGGTTCTCTACAAGAGCAGTCTATGCTCTTAACTACTGAAACATTTCTCTAGCCTCCAAAATGGTACAACATTGATTTGTCATCTATACTTCAATTAAAAATTGTGAAATATATACCTCAAAATTAAAAGAATCTAGTTTTCATGCTACATTTGAGTCATATTGTTAAGAAGGATGAGCCATAAAAGCCGAGACTGTGTGGGGAGTCTGGGACACTTCCATAGCACAGGGAGCTGAAATTTGGAGACCCTCAGTGGGCTTCCAGTAATCAGAGAATTCTGGAGTCAAACTCAAAGGCAAGAGAGATTTGTATAACAGATCAGTGGAAGTTGAGCTTAAAAAGGGTCATGGAGGTAAGGTGGTTAATGTCTTAAACCATATAGTAGAATATTAATAGCAAGAGAATATTCCTACATTTTCTTTGAAGAAATTATCCTATGATCCAGTATATTTTTTTACTTTTTAATATTTTATTTATTATTTTGACTGTATGTGTATGAGTGTACTGCCTGCATGTGTGTAAGTGCACCTGTGTTGTGCAATGCCTACAAAGGTCAGAAGAGGGAGTCAGATTCCCCGGAACTAGAGTTATGGATGGTTGTTAGCTGCCACATGGGTGCTGGGATTTGAACAGGGTCCTCTACAAGAGGAACTGGTGCTTTTAACTGTTGAGCTATCTCTCCAGCCAGATCTAGTACATTTTAAAACATGCCACCAAAACCAGTTTTATGTCTCTCAATCACATATTCAGTTGCTTTGCTAATGTGCATGCATGGTGCACGGGTGATTTGTAATAGTTTATATATGATGTGTTCCACCAAAAGGGTCATGGGCTGGGGACTTGATTCCTTGCTGGTAGTTATTCCTGTCTGGAGGAAGTAAGTCACTGAGAGTAGGTTCTTGGGGGTATCTTGTCTCAGCCCAGTTCCTGTCCCTCTCTCTGTTTCCTGTCTGCCTTGTGAGAAGAGCCTCTTCCACCACAGGGTCCTGCCACTATGGTATTGTGCTCCAGAGCGTGGCCCTAGGTGACCCTTCAAAGCCATGGACTAACTAAAAGATGTAATTCCTCACTTTAAGTTGTTCTTGGTTATTTTAGTCACGACTAGAAAACAGTGATGTAAGTTGTATTTCTTTGTTTTATTTTGGTACAAACCAACTCTTGGAGTCCAAAGATGACTAGCATTTCTCAGCAGAGAGCATAGAAACCAGGTTAAGGAATTAAGATCTTATATCAAAGGACGTAGAATACCACAGATAGCTTTTCAGCAGGGAAAGAAGTGGTATGTTACCAAGACTTACCAGGTATAGTTTTAAGAAGAATGGAAAGGGAGACAGTGAAGTTTATAAGGAGTTATAGTAACCATTCAAAGGCAATGTGATGTGGGGCTTAACTAGAGTAGTGAGTTTGTGAATAAAACAGAAAAGACAAAAAACGGGTCAAAAACAAAGTCATTGCTTTCAGTAGATAACTGAATGTGACGGGTGAGGGAGAAGTCAAGGATGATTCTGAGGTTTGGGATCCAGGAGAAACTTGAAAGCGGTAACAGTGGAATTATATGTAGTGAGCCATGAGAGAGTTAATGACCTAGAAAAGATGCTGAGCTTAGAACCGATCCCAGGTCTCACCTGATTTTCGCGTGATTATTTACAAACAGCTGTTGCTGGAGGTGCAAACATGAATAAGATGGTCAGGGCTGGATGGATGGTCTTTTATAGCTGAGCTCTGGATGATAGGAGGCTAGTGCAGAGTCTGTGCAGCCTTACAGAGAGTGTTCTGAACAGAGTGTCTGGAAACAGAAATCCTGATTTCTAGTTCTTTGCCATTATTTCTTTACAACCTTTATCAGGTTACTTATTGGCTGAATCTTTTTCACTTATGGCCACTAAAATGTCTATCATGGATGTAAGGCAGTTGAATTAGATAATATTGGTGAATTTGCTTTGCAAATTCAAGGAAAGGGCTGAACCAGCTTTAGTTCTATTGTAAATGGTGAGTTGATGGAGGGGAAGATAGAATGTAGAGTCAAGGTCCAGAGGTGAGCTCCCAAATGAGCTGGTAGTGAGGAGTCGCTGCAGTTCATGTCTATGTCCATGTAGGGGTCCAGAGAGAGGTCTAGTACTGTAGGAGAGACAGACAACATCCTGTAACCAGGAGCTCTGAGAGTCGTTGCTAGGAACCCACTCACTGGGAATTTGAGGCATGAAAGGACAGAATATGAAGCCCCAAATATGAGATTAAAGCACCCAAATTAGAAAGTCTAGGTAGAAGATAAGATCTTTGACTCTGAAAGTTTGTAATACCCTGAGCAGAGAGGACATAAAAGCAAGCCTGGTACTACTGGGCAGAAGAGCTAGTGAGAAGTAGCCTCAGAGTTGGGATGTCTTTAAAAATAAAATACAAGTGGCATTAATGTTAGTACTTACAGTGTGCCAAGAATTATTGTTGTAGATTTATTATTTATACTGTTGAAATCTTTTAACTCTCAAATGATCCCATTGTTATTGTTGTTGCTATCTAGCATCTCTTTTTTGAGTTTTGAGGAGATTTATTTGTGTGTATGAGTATTTGCTTGCATGTATGTATGTGTACATTGTGTAAAGAGAGTATTGGATTCCGTAGAGCTGGGATTACAGGCAGTTGTGGGCCATCCCACATAGGTGCTGAGAACTGAACCTAGGTCTTCCGTAAGACCAGCAAGTGTTCTTAATTGCTGAGCCATGTCTCCTGTCTCCCTTTCTTGGATTTTTGCTGTCATTCTTGTAGCGCAGGGCCTAGAATTCTTGTAGCTCTGCCTAGCCTCAAGCCCCTGACCCTTCTGCTTTGGTCTCTTCGGTGCCAGAATTGCAGGCATGCTAGTCTTTTCATTATCATTCACACATTAGGAGAGTAAAGGTCAAAAGTGAGGCAATTTGTCTGAGTTCACACAACTAGTAAGCTCCAGGTCTGTAGGCTGTGGGACTGACATCAGAATCAAGTCTCTGCAACTCTGTGCCACAACTGTGAGTAACAGAGAGGGTGGGAAAGGACAGATGCACCTGCCACCATCCATACCCCCAGTGCAAGGAGACCCTTCCTTGTTAATGCCTGTGCTCTATGTCTCTACACATCCCATGTCCCTTTATACCGCTGATCAGTGAGTTCACCCTCACCAAGTGGCACTCCTAAGACAAGGGACATCTCATTTTTCTTACTTATTAGATTTCCTATTGTGGAAGTGTATAAGCCAGTAGTGTATATTCAGAGAAGGCTGGATCTGAGTGCTGGTGCCACCAAAATGTGACTGTGTACTGTTGGTTTTTTTAAAATATTATTATTTTTATTTTATGTGTATGAGTATATTGACTGCATGTGCTTAGGTACACACATGTCATACACTGTTTGTGGAGGCCAGAAGATGTCAGATCACCTGGAACTGGAGTTACATTTGGTTAAATGCCATGTGGGTGTTGGGAATTGAACTCAGGTCCTTTGCAAGAGCAGCCAGTGCTCTTAACCACTGAGCCATCCTCCAGCCCCTACACTTGGGTTTTTACTGTGTTTTCATCAGTTGCTGTTAAAAGGAATCCATGAGCAGGTTTTGGGATCAGACTCCCTGGCTTGAGCAAGATTATCTCTGAGAATTTGGGCAAATTATAAGCTTTTCCAGTTTTGAGTTCTCTCTTCTATAAAATACAAGTACTAACAATTATACTTCCATCAGAGAGTTGTTATGAAGATATAATGGAATGTTGGCAGCATGCCTTAGACCCTGTGGAGGCTTGGCCAGTGTGCTCCTTATTTATAGTTATGCATTTTAACCTGGTTTACAAGGTTATTTATAGCAAGAAGACCACCAAATGAGAACTCTTTGCAGTGCTGAGTCAGGGCAAAGTACTGTGCCAACCCTCACTGTGTATCACCTATTATTATCTTCTGATTAACCCTAACACACATACCACATAGCAGCTGCCATCCATGCCCACGTTATTTCCCTGGAGGGCTAACACTCCGCCTGTTCTCCGAGTGCAGCACTTCAATTTAGAAGACCTTCAGGGGATTGAACCTAGAATTCAATCCTGTTATTGATTCCAGGATACAGTGAAAAAAACTTCATAACAGAGGAATGGACAGCAGGGCAGCCTTGTCCTGGCCCTTCTCGGAGGTGCATCTGGGGGATTCTCTGGCTTCCTGTAGTTCTATGAAGGCCCCCTAGCAGGCAGTTTTGCTCCCCACTGTTCTCTGGGATGCCTGTCCTAGCTGCTGCTTGAATGATTTCATGGAGGCCTCGCTCATCATGCTTGCTAGATACTAACACATCCTGGTCGTGTGTGTGTGTGTGTGTGTGTGTGTGTGTGTGTGTGTGTGTGTGCCTACATGTTTGTGTATGTGTGTGCCTGCATGTTTATGTGTGTGTGTGGTGTGTGCACATGTGTAGGCCAGAGGACAATCTCAGCCATTGTGCCTCAAGTCTCTCTCTCTCTCTCTCTCTCTCTCTCTCTCTCTCTCTCTCCTCTCTTTCTTTTTTAGTTTTATATTACCATATTATATTTTTAACCCATGAGTCTCCAGAAGACAGTTGTATTATACATAACTATAGGGTGGAATCAAGGCACAGATTTCATCAAATTCACCCATGTTGTTTTGGGTGACTATATATGATTAACTTGGGAAGCAAACTTAATTTTTGCATTAAATCATCTTAAAGAGAATGCTACAAGGTGATACTGTACAACAGAGAAATTATAGAGAACATTTGTATGTGTCAATCCCAAAGTTCTTGCTCTACAGATTTTATGTAAAGCAAATGTGGGCAACAGCGAATTATATCTCCATTTAATTCAGATGCATTACCATTTTTATCAGATTCTGTAAACCAATGTTGTTTAATATACACATGTTTACTTTTACTTTTACTAAGTCCTAAAACACCATGTGTCCTGTAGACAGTGTCTAGGCGAAACTGGGTACTTGCTGAGCTCACGTCAATTAAATATGCCTTAATCGAATATACACCCGTGTCCCTCTCCCACCCATCCCCCCTTTCCAATTCACCATTTCAGTCCATTTTCTGATGCAGTCTTTCTGTTGTTCTTTTACTATGCCTCCCTCTCCATGAGAAATATTTATATCTGGGTTGTTGGTACTAGCATCCACATATGAGGGACACCATTTGTCGTTTGTTTTTCTGGGACTGTGTTACTTCACTTAACATAATGTCTTCCAGCTCCATCCATTTACCTGCAAATTTCATGATGTTGTCCCTCTTTACTGCTGCATAGTATTCCATTGTATACATGTACCACATTTTCTCTATCCACTCGTCAGTTGAAGGGCACCTGGGCTGGTTCCAGCTTTTTGCTATTGTGAACAGAGCTGCAATAAACATAGCTGTGCATGTATCTTTGCAGTAAGTTGTGTCTTGTGGGTATATACCCAGGAGTGGTATGACTGGGTCAAATGGAAGGCTCATTTTGAGTCTTCTAAGGGTTCTCCACACTGCTTTCCATAGTGGCTGTACAAGTTTACATTCCCACCAGCAATGGATGAGTGTTCCCCTTTCCCCACAACCTCTCCAGCACTTGGTATCATTCGTGTTCCTGATCCTAGCCAGTCTTATTGGAGTAAGGTGATATCTCAGAGTGGTTTTAATTTGCATTTCCTTAATTATCAGAGATGTTGAACACTTCTTAAGATGTTTCTCGGCCATCTCTAACTCCTCCTCTGTGAAGTCTCTATTCAGATCTTTGCTCCATCTTTTGAATGATTCATTTGTTTTCTTTCTTCTTTGTTTTTTGAGTAGCTTGTATACTCTGGAAATTAATGCTTTGTCAGATGTATCTGCTGTGAAGGTTTCCTCCCACTCTGTGGGTCTTCTCCTCACTTCCTTTATTGCTTCCTTTGATGTACAGAAGCTTTTGAGTTTAATGAGGTCCCATTTGTCAATTGTCGATCTTATTTCTTATTTTTAACATTTTCTTTGTTCTTGAGAGCTTAGAAAGGAGGCTGGGCTGTCTAGCTAGCCTGTCTGCTTCCTCCTCCCCCAAACTGGGATTATAAATTAATGACATAATAGTAGGCTTTTTTCTCTTTTTTCTTTTTTGGTCTTTTTGAGACAGGGTGTCCCTGTAGCCTCAGCTGGCCTGGAACTCACTATGTAGACCAGGCTGGCTTTGATCTCACAGACATCTTCCTGCCTCTGCCTCCCAAGTGCTGGGATTAAAGGTGTGAGCCACCACATGCCTGGGTTGGGTCTTTTTTTTTTTTTTTTTTCTTCTTTTCTTTCAATGTTCATTGCGTGAGATCAAATCCGGTCCTCTCGTATTCAAGGAAAGCACTTTGCCAACTGAGTGATCACCCTGGCCCCTTCTGCCATTGTATTTTAAGAAACAATCTTGGGCTGGAGAGATGGCCTAGCGGTTAAGAGCGCCGACCGCTCTTGCAGAGGACCTGGGTTCAATCCCCAGCACCCACATGGCGGCCGAGAACCGTCTGAAACTCCAATTCCAGGAGAACTCCAGTTCCAGGGGAATCGATGCCCTCTTCTGACCTCCGCGGCATTGCACAACACGGGTGCACAGACTTGCATACAGACAGTACATTCATACACATACAGAAATAAATAAAAATTAAAAAAATTAAGAAACAATCTTTATTTGTGTGTGATTTCATTTTTAATTTCCCTTACTGCTTCTCCTCTTCCTGCTGTGGAACACATACCAGACACACACACCTCCCTTCCTCACATAATAATGACCTCATGATTTTGGTATTGGACACACTGTGAACAGCTATGTTCACCTTAATTATGACTGAGCCGTGGATTATTTTTATCATGACTAATTACTATGTCTTCCTGCTTATAAATTTTTATTTCTCCTGCTGTTAATAATTACCTCATTTACTGTTTTCTTAACTTTATACACATCTATCAATACTTTCCCCTGAACACCGAGTCAATATCATAGGTCTCAGAGTTCATTTAAACATTGACAGGCTGTGTGTTGATTGTACCGCGGTCATGGAGACGTTTTCCCTGGAGTCCTGCCTCTCCTGCCTCTCTACGGGCCACTTACTGCTTACTCGATGTTTCTTATCTCTTTGTTCTTTTTTTTTTAATTTTTTAATTAATTTTATTTATTTCTGTATGTGTATGAATGTACTGTCTGCATGCAAGTTTGTGCACCCGTGTCGTGCAATGCCGCGGAGGTCAGACGAGAGTGTCAGATTCCCCTGGAACTGGAGTCCTCCTGGAATTGGAGTTACAGACGGTTCTCGGGCGCCATGTGGGTGCTGGGGATCGAACCCGGGTCCTCTATAAGAGTGGTCGGTGCTCTTAACCGCTAGGCCATCTCTCCAGCCCCGATCTCTTTGTTCTTAGAAGGGAGTCAGTGCGAACGAGCCAGAAGCACACATGGACAGACATTGATTGCGGCTTCAGGAGCTTGGTGGTGCCTCAGTCACTTTGCTGGGTTGGGGGTGGTCTCTGAATGCCAGTTTAAATATCTTCTATGGACAGGGCAGTGATAAATTCAGAAAGGAATCTATTAATCTGTCACTTGTCAGGAGCTAGCCCCACTGCCAACATCTTGGGACCCTCTAAGGAAAGAGGTCTATGAGGGTGGAATGTGGAGGGACTCTCGCTCAGTGCCCCTGCATCCTGCAGGAGACTCCTGCTTTGTCTATGAGTGCTGTCCTCCAACAACAGAGTTGACTGGCTCAGTCTTCCTGTGTCTGTTGGGAGAGCCACTGTCAGCAGCGATCTACCAGCTTCTACATAGAGACTTTAAAACCAGCCTTGATTTTATTCCTCCTGATTCCTGTCCCTCCCCGGTCCCTGAGATGTCCTAGTGATCTACAGTAGACCTTTGTGTATTAAGACGACTGTACTTCCCATTTAAGTTCTGATTTCCTTGATCTGCTAAGTTGGTTTTCCACCTGTCGTTCACAGAGCTTAAAACTTTGTTGTTGCTGACTTTTCCCCCATTTTCTTGATTCTTGAAGATTTATATATTTTTAAAGGACTTCCATAAGGTTTCAGTGAGGTTTTTGAAAAAAAAAAGGAAACAAGTGTAACTACACATGAGAAAACTCATACATAAATGCACAAGAAGTTCCTCACCATGTTCAGTAGGGTGTGTGCTGTTTAAAACCATTGGAGTTGGCCCTTTTCTTTTTTATGCACATTTCCCCTTCTGATGGTCTCTCTTTCTCTCTCTCTCTCTCTCTCTCTCTCTCTCTCTCTCTCTCTCTCTATTCCTATCTTCTCTTCCTCCTCTCCCCACTTTTTCCTTCCTTCCTCCTTCTTTCCCTCCTTTTCTTTTCTCCCCTTCCTTCCTTCCTTCCTTCCTTCCTTCCTTCCTTCCTTCCTTCCTTCCTTCCTTCCTTCCTTCCTTCCTTCCTTCCTCTGTCTGTCTTCTGCCTTTCTTTATTTAACTTTTTTCTATTTGGATGAACTAACCAGAGGTATTGCTTTTTCCTATTCTGCAGAAAGGCAAGTGACCCATGTTAAGCCAGTATTCTTTTAAATCTTCCTGGGAATTTAAATCTTTATAAGAGACAAGACCCACACGTGATATTTTCAACCTGTCTGCCTACCCCACCCTCAGCACCTGAATCAGATTCCTTTGTTGGGTCATTCCTGGTTTTCTTGCCCGCCAGATTCTAGAAACTGCTTTGGTTCCTATTGATATTAAGTCTCAGTTTTTAAGTTCTACTTCAAGTTCTCTTTATTTCTGATAATGTTTACTCACTTCTTTGTTTAAAGTGATACCATTGTCATTTTAACATCAAATTGAGGGGCTCTTCCTGCTTCAAGATATTGAAGCCAGCTATGGTGATATATCTTTAATCTCAGTACTTGGGAGGTAGAGACAAGCAGATCTCTGTGATATTGAGCTCAGCCTGGTCTACACACTGAGTTGTAGGCCAGCAGGGGCTACAGGGAAACCCTATCTCAAAAATTAAACAAAGCAACAAAACCCCAAAACAACAAAACGATATTGAATTACCCCATGATTGAAATTTGTACTCTCATAAAATAACATTTTGTGAAAATATGGGGAAAAATTAGGGATAGGAGCTTAGTATAAGTCAGCTATTCCTAACAAATCACACCAAATGAAAATTTAACAAGGGAAAGTAATGAACGTTGAAGTTTTGCTTGGTGTGGGAGGTGACTGAGGTGTCTGCTTTGTGCAGGTCTGCAGGTTGCTCTGGGGACTACCAACCTGCTGGGGCAGCAGCTACCAAGGATGTCTTCCCATGATGATGGTGGAAGTGCTGGAGGGAAAGCCCAACCACAGATTCTTGTTTCAAGCCTTTGCCTACATCTCATGCAACAATTCATCCCAAGTGTAGCCTAGCCAAGATTACAGTGTCAGCAGGGACCTCCCTCTCCAGGAGGCCAGGAGAAGAATGTGGATTTTGGTCCTATTATAGGAAAGTCAGTATTGGACATGGTTAGCCATGTCTTTCCCAAATTGCTGTCAGCCTCATCCAGTGCATTCAAATGATCTACATCTTGTGACATACATTAAGTCTGGATATGGCTTCCTTTGTGTCAGAGACTGGTAACTAATGAAGAGAATTTGACTGATCACCACACACTTAACATACAATAAAAGAGTAAGAATATAGTAACAGAAGTAAACACTTCCACCAGAGAGGAAAAAAATGATATGTATATTTCTAAAGTCCTGCTGGGAAAACAAATATTTCTAGGTCCCTCTACACAGAGAAAGAGTTCTTGATCGGGCTCCTGTTGCTTTCTTTAGGAGGAGCATCCTGATCTGCTGTGCACATCTGCTCTCTATACTTGGAAACCCCTTCTTTTTCCATCATAGCCCAGTTTCCTCCAGAAAGTCGAATATCCAGTGTTCATTTTATATCTCATACAGTCTGTTTCTTTTAGCTCAAGCTGGTAACACTTTTGTCAACATTATTCTTTCAAAAACATTGTGAGTTTTCTGTGTTATTTGACTACATAATTCCACATGCTAAAACATACCACAATTCATTATAAGACATGCCATCTCTCTATAGTTGCTTAGAGGTAAATAATTCAGATTTATTTATTTATTTATTTATTTATTTATTTATTTATTTATTTTTGGTCTTTTTAGACAGGGTCTTCCTGTAGCCCCGGCTGGCTTGGAACTCACTTTATAGACAAAACTGGCTTTGAACTGACAGAGATCCACCTGCCTCTGCCTCCCGAGTGCTGGGATTAAAGATGTGTGCCACCATGCCTGGCTAATAATTCGGATTTATCGTGCACCTTTTGACTATTCCCTAAACATTTGCTCACCAACAAATTCTAATAAAATGAAGCCTCAATCTCTTAGGAAGTCATGCTGAATGTTACAACTTCACACAGGATTTGATCTTTATTCTGAAGCTTTCTAAGTATTGGCTCACCTTTTATCTGAGTCCATTATTCAACTCTGCAATTATTTTTTTTTTTGGTCTTTTCGAGACAGGGTCTCCCTGTAGCCCCAGCTGTCCTGGAACTCACTCTGTAGATGAGGCTGGCCTTAAACTCACAAAGATCCACCTGCCTCTGCCTCCCAAGTGCTAGGATTAAAGGCGTGCGCCACCACATCCAGCTCCACTCTGCATTTCTTACATTAAATTTCCCCTAAATTTTTGCAAACTGACAAGTTATTTCCTCAGTTCAACTTTTTTGGAAACTATCTTAACAATTCAGCTACTGGAAATTAGGTCATCTTTTAATATTCTACCTCAAAATCTCTTTACATAATGCCATGATTTTATTAAACATATTTTCTATATTATTAGTTACCCCAGGAAACTATCATACCATTTTTTTTATGTCTTTTCGAGACAGGGTCTCCCTGTAGTCCCAGCTGTCCAAGAAGTCACTCTGTAGACCAGGCTGGCCTTGAACTCACAAAGATCCACCTGCCTCTGCCTCCCAAGTGCTAGGATTAAAGGCATGCGCCACCACGCCCGGCTATCATACCATTTTATTTTACTGTATAATATCGGTTACTATCTTCCAGTATTTTGCGTTCTTACAGCTTACACCCAACTTTATATCTGTAAAGCTTTGGCAGCTTCGTATGTATATGGTATCATTTGTGCTGTCATCAGGTGTTCGTGGAAAAAACAACCCCAAACCAAAATGGTTTAGGATATGCATTTATTTATTTATTGTTATCACTTTATGCGTCCGTGGTTTGACTGGAACAGGTCTGCTTTTAGCTTCTCATCCTGGGGTCGCCCTGGAAGGAGGTGCTTACTGGGAAGACATTCTTTTCAGATTAGTGACAGCAGAACAGGAGAGCAAGGCCCACCATACATGCAACACTTGATGCCTTTGCTTACAGCAAAGCTTTATTACCAATACTGCTATAATACTAATACTGCTGCTCAAATCAAGTCAGATACTGAAGTCCTAGTTATGGGGAAGATGAGGGAATTCCATTCTCATGACAGGATGGGAGCGATTACATTGTAATATTGTTACATGGGCGACAAATTGGTATCATAATTAAATTCTCCCTTAAACAGGCTAGAAAGATGGGGAAATAAAGGGACAGGGATGCGAGAAAGGAAGTCTGTCTGAACTCCCCTCTACCCTCAGGATCTGGATTGCATTCTTAGCTGACTGAGTCAAGAATTTTTACACAAACAGCAAAACCAAAACTGCTGTGAAGACTTCCTGCAGAGGCAATACTCCCCTTTCTGAGAAATATCTCAACTGAGATTATTAAAGCAGCTAATTATGTCAAAGGCCAAATTGTATGTCTTAAATTCTTGTCATTTTGACCTTATCAGCATTCTTCTGTCATCTGCAAACTTGAACAATGCACCTATAAAGTATCCTACAATTCCATTTACTGAAAGAATTTAGGGGTTGGAAAGATGGCTCTGTGGTTAAGAACACTGGATACTCTTTCAGAGGACCCAGGTCTGATTCCCAGCACCCATGTGGTGGCTAACAACCATTCTTAACTCCAGTTCCAGGGGATCTGACATCCTCTCATGGCCTCTGTGGGCTTTGTACAACATGGGTACAGTTAAATATGCAGGCAAAACACTCATACACATAAAATTAAAATAAATACAATTAGAAAAAGAAATTACCATAATAGAAATAAATAAATCAGGTTATATTTTTAATAAGTGTTTTAAAACTTAATCTCTGAAAATGTCTGTAAATTATGTCCCTTGAATAATGTAACTTCAAAAACTGTGAAATCAAATGCATAGCTATTACATGGCACTGTAATATCCATAATGAATCTGTCACTCTTGTATACTCTTTTACTTAATAAACCCCAACTGTGCTTCAAAATATCTGTTACTGAAATTCTTTTCAGCAGTGTAAGTCAAAACCCTAGTGAGACCTGCCTGCAGGTCTCTGGGTGGAGCTCCTCAGGTTTAACTGTACCCCCCCACTGCCACAGATACTATGATCACCCTAAAGCAGGTACTTGCTCCAGGAGACTTCCTTTTCAGGGAAAAAATATTTCCATTTTTCTCCTTTGAAGAAACAGTCCCATTTTGGTTTGATGAAGTTATTGCATCACTGAATAATTTTTTCTGAAAGGAATAAATCATTCTTTCATATTTCCATGTCTCTGAGGAAACAAATACTCAAAGGGAAAAAAATAAATCACATTGCACTGAAACAACTAAAATTGCCAAATTTATTTTGGCAAAAATCTTGGGACTATTACTGAGAATGGGTTTCACATCCCTGACAGTACTCGATGAAGGACAGCATCCAGGCTTTTAGATTTTTCTGGATTTATTGACTCTGGATTCACTGTGCCTATCGTCATATATATGAGGGTCTAAATGTTTTCTGGGTTGGTGAAAGTAAGCACATACCTATCTTTCTCAGACCCTAGAGGAAAGCAGAGCACCCAAGACCCATTAAAAATGTGGACAAGAAAGGACCAGAAGTAATTCAGGATGCATGTCTGTCAGTTCCATGCACACAATCTCTCATGCTCTATGTCTATAAAGACCTAAGAGCTCAGAACAGGAATTATTAGACTCAACCCATGTACTGACACATGCTAAGAAATAATGGTAGAAAATGTTAAAAGTCCATTTTAAACATTAAACCATCATGTTTCTGTAAAGCCAGAGATATGTGAATGTACAGGAAAAACATACAATAGTCTTGAATCTTAGCCAAGGTGTTTCAGGCTGTAAATGGCTGGGATTGGGTGGTGTTGGTAACATGCACATAGTAAAGTGTGTGTGTTGTGTGTTCAACATGAAGACAGGGAAATCACATGCTACAATATGTTTCAGTACTGCACCAAACACCTAGAATTCATTAACCAATTGACTTTGATTTCATTTCTCGCTGTTTCATGTCAAGAAATATTTCACTAAGCCGGCATGGTAGTGTACGCCTATAATCTCAGCACTCGGGAGGCAGAGGCAGGCAGATATCTGTAGCTCCAGGCCAGCCTGGTCTACGTAGTGAGTTCTGGGCCAGCTGGGACTATAGGGAGACCCTGTCTCAAAAAGACCAAAGAAAATGTAAAGAACTATTTTACTATGCCAAGCTTTTCAGAACCTTCACATTCTGTCACTCCACACTGGGTTGCCAGCCCAGTTTGAGAAGCTGTTGCTTAGGAGAACTGTTTCATCCAACACTATGGCACAGTTGTGTGGGACATACTGGTATATATTTCCTTAATATATACAATATGTTTTTCCAAAACTGGTTGGTAGAGAAGGCCAGGGCCATCACAGTGAACTTCTGACTGAGATGAGTAGAAGGAATCTCATTGAGGCTTTGCTTAAGTTACTCTGACTCTAAGAAACACATTAGCAAGTGAGGTAGTGAATATGGTGCTCCAATGCCTCTAAGACCTCCAGAGGCACTTCTGAGACTTGGTATTAAAGCAGTCCATTTATATTGGGTTAGGACTCCATTAGGTTGTTGCATACAAATCCTCATTCCTTTGCTTTAGCATTAGGCATGTACTTCCAAGTCAGTCAGTTCCTTTCTGTGTCACTTCCAGTTCTATACATCCCTCTTTGTTCCCTTTCTTCCAGGCTGTAATGTCCATGGTGTACAGAATGCCGGAGATCATGCAGTTGCTCTGAATGCTGGAGATCATGCAGTTGCCCTGAATGCCGGAGATCATGCAGTTGCTCTTTAGCCTCAGGCATGAAGACATGGGCAGTGGAATTTGGTGATTACCAAACCAAACAGATTCCAATAGCTTGTGCTTTGTTAGTATGACTAAAAACGGTACACTGGGAAAGCTGTCAACCCATGAAGGGAAACAACCTGAATAGACTGGAGTCCAAAATGACAACTCCAAAGAAATTAGGCTGTTTTCTTCTCACCCACTTGTGCCCCTTTCCCAAAGCCCAGGGAACAAACTGCGGAAGAAGAGGCGTGGTAGATTGTAAGGGCTGCGGAGAGATAGGGGTGAATCATGAGACTACAGGAATATAGTCTGGACTCCTGATTGATCAACATGCCTGTGCATACAAGCTTCTCCAACTGGACTATGGGAACCTTGGGTTGTTCAAAATTTGGACATAGATACTTGCAAAATGCACCAATTACCTAATTGTATGACATACTAAGTAACATCAATGTTATCTGCAAACAACTGTGTCATTATATTGTAGAATCCCTTAAAAATAAAAAAATAAAAAACCTACATGCAGACAGTACACTCACACACATAAAAATAAATAAATAAATAGAAAAAAAGAAATTTTACATAGAAAATAAAGGGAAACTGATATTTTTTATTTTGATGAGCAATAACTATAAGTTGCAAAAAAATCAGAGAAAGACATATATCATGTAATTTATATTCTAAAATTTATCTACAAATGACAGCTGCCACAGAAATATATTACATGATGGGGGATTGGCTGAGACTCTACTTTCAATGTTTTTTTTCTTTTTTGTCTTTTTGAGAGAAGGTCTCCCTGTAGCTCTTGCTATGTAGATCAGGCTGACCTTGAACTCTCAGAGATCCACCTGCCTCTGCCTCCCAAGTGCTATGATTCAAGGCATGCACAACCACACTCCGCTTTTGTTTCTTTTCTTTAAAAATTCTATTGCTGAGCAACATTATTGCTATATTTATTTCTATCTGAAAGCAACTGTGATGTTATAATGTGACTCTCTTAATGAGCCCTAGAATTAACTTACCACTTACTTTCAGACATGGTAATTAATGTGTGTGGGTGGAAGGTATATATTCATATTTTAGAACAATATAAAATTAAAGGGAAAAATGTGAACTCCTAAACATATGTCTGAATTAACATACACTTTATTCCTGGAGGACATAATTCTGGTACATATATGATGCTTATATGGGCATATTTTGGAGCAATACAATTAAGAGGGAACAACAACAAAATAAGGACTGGGTCAAAGAACGGACTGATATAGTTAAATTCTGCCCCAAACAATAAACCTTTGCAGAGAAAAACTTTAAAAAGACTGAGAGAAAGATGCAGGACATGTATGGAAGAATGCATGAACTGGGGTGGGGTGGGGGGAAGGGAAAGGGGAATATGTTTAAATTTAACTGAAAAATGATGTCTGAAATACACGAAACATCAATAAAAGTATTATATTAAAACATAAGCAGAGACCTAAGGAACAAAGCTATGAAGATGGAACATCATGGTCCTTTAATCTAATTCCCAGACACTAGGGTCTTTTCAGGATGAATATTGCTGAAACAGCTATAAATGAGGTACACGCTCTTAGCAAAAAGTACAAGGACTGTTTGGTCTGTGAAAAAAAATTACAGTGGATAAATGTCCTAAGCTCTCAGAACTATTGGATACTGCCTGTGAGGAAATATTATCTCCTGAGGAAATACCAACTGTCATTGCTTTACATTAGTCAGAAAAAGAGCCTGTGAGATTCAATAAATAAATGAAATCTTGTCAAGTTGGCCTCAATATAGATCAAACAGTTCCCTAAACCCATATGGTGGTGATTCTCCCAGTTCTTAAATGTATATTTGAAAAAGATAGCCTTAACAATTGACATAATTCCATTGCTTTGATAATTCAGAGAGAAAAAGCACATTCTTTTAAATGTCAGCCTCAAAAGTAAAGAATATCCTTATCAGTAATAAGAGCCAGAGGTCGGGTAGAACCAGAGTGAACCAGTATCTTCTGGACTTGACAGGACTGCTGAATTCATGAGCTCAGAGCTGCTGTGGTTTCCTGCACAGGACCTGCACAGAATCCAGGCAATACAACATGGAGAGTGAATGCGGCTCACAGACTCCCACCCTTAGCTGAGGAGCTGTTAACAGTCGATGGTTCTGGGAGAGAGGAGAGTCAGTTTTCTGTAAGGGTGTCCCCCTCTTTAGGTCTACCCAATTCCAGTGAGTGATCTCACACCTATGAATATGTGGGCAGTAAAACTGGGCTTGATGAGTTCATATATATATATATATATATATATATATATACACACACACACATATGTAATAGGATACAAAGTTGGCAGGGGTGGGAATGGAGAGCTGGGAAGATTTAGGGGTTAAAGTGGGAGCAAATATGATAAAAATATATTGTATGCATGCCTGAAATTCTCCAAGAATTAATAAAAATATTATATTAAAAAGAATATCCTCATCTCTATCTAATATACTGCACCTGCCTGATTATTTGCCTTCTATTTTCAATATGTACTTTCCATTGAATTTTTGTGCATTTTGTGTAATACACCTTAATCATGTTTAGACCCTATCCCCTATCTCCCCACCACAGACTTCATGCATTCTGTCATATATGTTAAGACCTTTTGAGTCAAGTTTGTGTCCTCAGATGTTCCTTAAACAAGACCAACTCTTCTTTACCCAGCAGTGATCAGCTGCCAATAGTTTGTCAGCTAAGTAAGGTCGGGGCTTCTTACCTATTTCTCCACTTCTATGGAAAGTTTTTGTCTGGTTTGAGATTGATGGGTCTTGCACATGTTCTCACTGTTGCTGTAAATTCACAGGAGCAAGGTTCCAGCAGTCTGGAAAACTCTTTTCTTTCTGTTGTCACCCACGATCCCTGGCTCTTACAGCCTTTCTGCCCTCTCTTCCCCAATGTTTCTGAAGCCTGGATGGCAGAGGTTTATTACAGAATTCTTGTGTAGGGTATTTGCTTTGCTGAGTCTCCTCCTCCTCCAGGTATACTTGAACTGGTCAACATTCTTCTTGAGTTCTTGAACTGGTACCCAGAAGAAAATGAGTTATGGGAACATACATGGGACTGTTATTATTTCCTGGGAAAGATGCACTATTAATATAGCGATGGAACTTGAGATTATATCACTATATTGCATTGTCTCTTCTCAACTTGTGACCAATTAGAAGTACAGCTGCTTTTTACATCCAATTAGATGGCTTCCCTATTCCAGTCCTGTGAAATTGACTATTTTTAACTAATTTTTTTCTAGGACAGAAAAATGACACATACTCTCCAAATACAAGTTTTAATGTGAAAAATAAAAGGAAGAGAAAATTATTTATAAAAGTGTGATCTTTTCTTACTGTTTACTCTCTAGGATTTAAAAATATAAATGTGGTTATGAAAATACACATACTGACTTTAAAATTATTTTTCCTGTTTACAAAGCAATATACAACCTTCTTGATAACCGAAAAAAATCAAATCTGGGGAAAGAGTGAAGGCAAATTCTGATGCCAGTTGTCTTTGGTTGTTTATTATTTTCTTTGGCAAAAAAACCTGATAAAATATCTTTCCCATTTAGAAATAAAATTATCTCTTATTATTGAGGTTTGAGCACTTTTTTATATCTTAGATGCAGATAATTTATCATAACTATGTTTTGAGGATATTATTTCATAGTGTATAGACAATTTTCCAACAGTGTCTATCAAAAAGCAGAAGCTTGAATTTGGATGACCTTCATGTATCAGAATCTGTTGTTATTTCTAAGTCTTTGCTTAATTTAGGTTATCAAATTTTTTTCCTATATTTTTCCTAGAATTTCAAACATCTTACATATGTTTTTTTACATTTAAGTCTATGACAGATGTGAATTTAATTTTTAATCATTGGTCAAGTTTTTTTTAACATGGAGTTTTCAATTCTTTTAGAACTGTTGGTTGGAAGATTATTGTTTATTGAATTTCTTTTTTACTTTTTTTTGAGTCAGGGTCTCAGTATGTAACACTAGGTAGATTTGAACTGTCTATGTACATCAGGCTGGCCTTGAACTGACCTTCTGAAAGCTGGAGTTACAGGTGAACCACACCCAGTTTTTTTTTGCACTTTTGTCAAAAAACAAATTATGTATGCAAAAGTCTATATTTGGATTGGCTTCCATTACTTTGATTTATATGTTAAGTCTAATATTAGCTTATATTAAGTCTAGTATTAGCTTATCAAGCTCTAAAAAAGTCCGGCTAGGAATTTTTGTTAAGATGATGTTAAATCTATGGGGAGATTGATATAATGAAAATGTAATCTATGTATCTTGGAGGTCAAGAAGGAGGATCACATATCTGAGCCAACCTGTGCTAGATACTGAGTTACTAGCCAGCCTGGGATTCAGAGGATGATCCTGTCTCCAAACAACACAAAGTATCTCTCAACTTATAAAGAATATCTCCCATTTGTCTTTGAAATATATTTTGTGAAATTTATCCTAAAGTGTTTCAGATTCTGTAATGCTGTCATAAAACTTCAGTTTCTATTAGTAGTGGATAGACTGCAGATGGAGCAAGGCCACTTGCATGTTGGACTTCATGTTGGTGTGCTGTTCAATAACTTGTTAGTTATTATGCCCTTCTTGCATATTGTTTCATGTTTTCTAAATATATAATAGTGTCAAAGAGAAGTCTTACTTAATTTCACTAGGTATGACTATTGTACCTTTTCGATTTCTTTTCCTTCTGTTATCAGTAGAATTCCATGGTCACAAGAATAGTAATAGTGGACTCTGTAGCCTTGTCCCTAATTAAAGGTAAAATATCATTCAGCATGAGAATTACTGGATTTTAGTCTGAGAAAAATGAAGAGGCTATTGGAAGCACATTTACAGCTTAGTTATTTACAGGTGCCATCAACTTTAAGAGAATCTCTTCAACTCCTCTGGGAAAAATACAGGATTCCTGTATTTTTGGGGAAATAGAGGGATGAAGGAGCACCATTTAGGAAGGTTTTGCAAAAGTCCAGATAAAATTAGGTCGTAATTTAGACCAGCACGATGGTGGGAAGAGTGTGTGGAAGAGTGAGTTTGGCACATATCTGGACAAGGAAAACTGATCAATCTTGATAATAAATTTTATAAAGCATAAAAGGAGGAATGATGCCAGGTCTGAATCTGGATTATTCCATTTTGAGTATTTATGTAGCATTTGTCACCATTCATCTATTATAGATTTTTGTACCAATTTTAATAAGTAAATTATACAGAGTTTGGTAACTACCGAGTTTATATATTTCTTTGTATTTTATTATATAACTTTGGAGTGACTATTCTATTATAGTCTGTGCACTAAATAGTCAGGGACCTAAATATAAGCAAAACATTTCTGTGCCCTGAAACTTCAAAAGTCAGAGAGAAGATTTTACAAAGATATGATTCTTTTTTAAAAATTAACTTATTGGTCGACAATTTCAAACATGTATTTGATGTATTTTGATCATATTCACCCTTTACCCTCTCTTATGACCCCCCACTCTTTCTGGAGATCTTTACCCAAGATTCCCTCCCATGACTTTCATGCCTTTATTAATATTTTTATAAGACCCACTGGATTTAGTTAGAGTGGTTTGTATGAGCATGGGCCTGGCCATAGGAGCATGGGCAGCTTACCAGAGGCGATACCCCTGAAGAAAAATGACTGCCTTTCCTCAGCAATCGTGGGCAGCCAATAGCTCCTCATGGAGGGGCGGGGTTTTGTAAGTCCCTCTCTCATCCATGCTGGAAGGTTGACAGTCTTGATCTCATGCAGGTAGCCATGGCTGCTGTCACTTTATGAGAGTAACAGCCATGCATGCCCAGAAGACATTTCTCAGCATTCCTCCTGATCTCCTGGCTCTTACATTCCTTCCTCTTCCTATTCCAAAATGTTTCCAGAGCCTTGGGCAGAGTACGTTAGATGACCAAATCAGGGCTGGAGTTCTGCTTTGTATGTTTACTGTGTTCCTTGACCACTATAATCATAACCCGGGAAGCCAGAAATCTCATTTGTCTTCTTCACTGCCCAATTCCAGAGCATGGACAGTACTTCATGTGCATTAGTACTCGGTGAAATTTGCATAAATGAGTTAAAAGAAAGAGACTTGGTATCTTTAATGAGTCTTTAACATACTCATGGCCTTCCAAGCCATTATTCTACTTTTGGGAGTCTATTTTGAGGAAAATTTCACAATTCCAAAGATTTGTCACTATAGATGATTACTAAAATATTTCATTCTACTAGTGGAAAATTAAATGTATCCTTAGTTAGAGGTAAATTGGGGACACAGATGACCCTGTCCATCTTTGGGGCAGGATGGGTGATGACTAGTACACCAGAGTCTAGCTGGCTTCAGCTAGATAGCACGGTTATCTTAGGTCACTTCTAACCATGACTTCTAATTGCAACTCTTAAAATCTCTAGGGCTTAATTTAAAAAGTTTTACAGCAGGCTTTAAACGAGTTCTCAGGCCTCATTATCATCAGCTTCCTGCAACATGGACCTGTATGGAGGGTGTTAAGGGAAAAAAGTGACTAAGGGAGAAGGGGGAAGAGATGGGTATATATGTGGTACAGAACCCCAAGGAATAGAGATTTAATTAAAACCCAGCTGAGCAACTCACATCAGTGAGCTTCACCTTGGAAAGAAAAAGTAGCTTTAGGAAGTGGTGCCTGATGCGGGTTTATTCCACCATCCGAGGCTGCATTTAGAGCAGACATTACAGCACAGCACACTGCTGGTACCAGCAGCTTCTTGTGGCACTCACATTGAGTGGGTCAATATGAGCTCATTGGAATTGACAGCGTGACCGATTAACAAAGTCTACATTTATTCTATAGTGAGCTGGGGGAAGTAAAAGAGCTTTAGCTCACTCCACCTTTTCTTCTCCTAGGACAGAATCACTGTCTTTACCTCACTAGCAGAGCTCAGGATTCCAGTTCTCAATCTTAAGCATATTTGTTTCCTAATCAAAGAATTTCTGAGTTAAAAGTTACTTAAGCCTATTTTGCATTTTAATTTTGTACATAAGGGTACACAAAGAATGCCTCTAGATAATAAAAGAGAGGATGCTGGGGCTAGAGAGATGGCTCAGTGGTTAAGAGCACAGGCAGAGGACCCAGGTTCGATTCCTAGCACTCACACGGAAGCTGACAACTGTCCTTAACTCCAGTTCTGGGGGAAACCAAAACACTCTTCTGACTGCCAGCATTGCATGACACCGGTGCACTTACACACATGCAGGCAATATACTCATCTACATAAAATTAAAATAAAAAATAAAAGAGAACATGCTTTATTTAATGACCACTGTTTCAGCTCTATCTCAACTTTTGTAGGTTCATTTATTTTTTTTCAACCTTTTTTGTGTTTTTTATTGATGTTTTGTGTATTTCAGACATAGTTTTTCAATTCAGTTTAGGCATATTCCCCTTTCCCTTCCCCTCACCCCACCCCAGATCGTGCATTCTGCCATAACTGTCCTGTATCTCTCAGTCTTTTTTTTTATGCTTAGAAGTTCACATTTTCCTCCATTAATTTTATATTACTCTAAAATATGAATACATAGTCTCCACCCATATACAGTAATTACAGAGTCTGAAAATAAGTGGTGGGTTGATTCTAGCGCCCTTTGAGAAATTTACATTATAACAACATAGTTGCTTTCAGATAAACAGAAATATAAAAATAATGTTGTTCAGCTTGCCTTTCATCTGGGGAGATTTGGTGTTAGCATCCACAAATAAGGGGAAACAATCACTGTTTGTTTTTCTGGGACTGTGTTACTTCACTTAGCATAATGGCTTCGAGCTCCATCCATTTACCTGCAAAGTTCATAATGCCATCTTTCTTTACCGCTGAGTAGTACTCCATTGTGTAGATTTACCACATTTTTGTCATCCACTAGTCTGTTGAGGGGCATTTGGGTTGGCTCCAGCTCTTTGCTATTGTGGAGAGAGCTGCAATAAACATGGATGTACATGTATCTTTGCGGTAGGATGAGTCTTTTGGGTATATACCCAGGAGTGGTATGACTGGGTCAGGTGGTGGGCTCATTTTGAGTCTTACAGGTTCTCCACACTGCTTTCCACAGTGGTTGTGTGAGTTTACATTCCCACCAACAGGGAATGAATGTTCCCTTTTCCCCACAACTTCTCCAGCATCTGTCGTCTTTTGTTTTCTTGATCTTAGTAAGTCGTATCGGAGTGAAGTGATATCTGAGAGTGGTTTTAATTTGCATTTCCTTAATTATTAATGATGAACACTTTTTTTTTTAAATTTTATTTATTTCGGTATGTGTATCAATGTACTGTCTGCATGCAGGTTTGTGCACCCGTGTCGTGCAATGATGAACACTTTTTAAAATGTTTTTCAGCCATCTTTAATTCCTCACTGGTGAAGTCTCTGTTCAGCTTTTTACTCCACCTTTTGACTCGGTCATTTGTTTTCTTACTTCTTTATTTTTTGAGAAGTCTATATATTCTTGATGTTAATGCTCTGTTACATGTATCACTGGTGAAGATTTCCTCCCACTCTGTGGGTTTTCTCTACAATTCCTTGATTGTTTCTTTAGCTGTACAGAAGCTTTTGAGTTTGATGAGGTCCCATTTGTTGACTGTTGACCTTATTTCCTGTGCAGCTGCTGTCTGATTTAGAAAGTCTTTTCCTGGGCTGGAGAGATGGCCTAGCAGTTAAGAGCGCCGACTGCTCTTACAGAGGACCCAGGTTCGATCCCCAGCACCCACATGGCGGCCGAGAACCGTCTGAAACTCCAATTCCAGGAGAACTCAGTTCCAGGGGAATCTGACACCCTCTTCTGACCTCCACGGCATTGCACGACATGGGTGCACAGACCTGCATGTACATTGATACACATACAGAAATAAATAAAACTAAAAAAAATTAAAAAAAAGAAAGTCTTTTCCTATGCTTATGTCTTGAGGGTCATTGCCAACTTTTTCTTCTATCATCTTCAGGGTTTCAGGCTTCATGTTGAGATCTTTGATCCACTTGCAGGTTATTTTTGTACAGGGTGAGAGGTAGGGGCTTACTTTTGTTCTTCTACAAATGGTGATCCAATTTTGCCAGCACCATTTGCTGAAGATGCTATCATTCCCCCATTGAGGTTTGTTTGCCCCTTTGTCAAATATGAGGTGGCTGAAATTGTATGAGCTTAAGTTTGGATCTTCAATTTTGTCCCATTGGTCAATGGGTCTGTTTTTGTGCCAGTACCAGGCTGTCTTTATGACTATGGCCCTGTAATATAGCTTGAAGTCTGGTAGAGCAATGCCCCCTGTATTGCATTTTTCACTCAGGGTTGCTTTAGCTATTTGGGGTCTTTTGTTTTTCCATATGAATTTAAGGAATTTTTTCCAAGTCTGTGAAGAAGCTCATAGGGCTTTTGATTGGGATTGCATTGAATATGTATATCAATTTGGGTAAAATGGACACTTTTACTTCATTAACAAATACACACAGAACGTTCTATATGTAATGTCCAGGTTAGCCACTGGTAAAGATTGCACACACACAGGGCTGGAGAGATGGCCTAGTGGTTAAGAGCACCGTCTGCTCTTACAGAGGACCCAGGTTCGATCCCCAGCACCCACATGGCGGCCGAGAACCGTCTGAAACTCCAATTCCAGGAGAACTCCAGTTCCAGGGGAATCCAAGACCCTCTTCTGACCTCTGCAGCATTGCACGACACGGGTGCGCAAACTTGCATGCAGACAGTACATTCATACACAAACAGAAATAAATAAAAATTAAAAAAAAATTAAAAAAAGATTGCACACAAAGATAACTAAGGATGTTCTCTATTTTCTTGAGGTGTGTATTCTAGATATGAGTGTCCTGCTCACTCTAGGCCTTGCTTCTGTGTCTGATTCTAAGATACTTAGCTGGCCAAAATTTAGACCTCCATGAACCAAATAGGACCTAATACAAATTCTAAGAAATAGGCAGCATTCTTTTTTTAAAATTTTATTTATTTTTGTAAGTGTATGAATATACTGTCTGCATGGAGGCTTGTGCACCCGTGTTGTGCACTGCCTCGGAGGTCAGAAGAGGGTCTGATTCCCCTGGAACTGTAGTTCTCCTGGAATTGGAGTTACAGATGGTTCTCAGCCACCATGTGGGTGCTGGGGATCGAACCTGGGTCCTCTGCAAGAGCAGTTGGTGCTCTTAACTGCTAGGCTATCTCTTCAGCCCCAGAAATAGGCAGCATTCTTGTAAGAAGTGGCTATCAGACTGTCCCAAGGCTGTTCTCCTGTGGTTATATGGAGTATATCACTCATGATTCTTGGTTGGCAAGCAACAGAAAAGAAATCGTTGGTTAATTCCACAGGGAAGGCATTTATTAGAAGTCATTTTGGGAACACTGGATCAGAACAGTCCCCACAGGCTCATGTTTTGAATGCCACTTCTCTAGTGGATGGAAGTATTTTAGGAGACTGAGAGCCATTGGGAGATGGAGTCCAGCTGTTGGAAGTTAGTCATTAGGGGTGGTACTATGAACTTTGACAAAGCATTGCCCTTACTTCCTGTCACATTCTGCTTCCCCGGCATGTCAGGTTGTCAAGAGCACTCTGTCCTCTGCCACATGCTCCCACCACCACAGAGCCCTGACACCACGCCTTCCCCACCAGACTGAGACCTTAAGACACCATAAAGCAAAACAAATCTTTCCCTCTTTCTTTCCGGTGGTGGTTTGGGTCACAGTGATGCCACAGTGATTAATGGCACTCATTGGTGATGGAATGTGTGGAGAACTGAATGAACCTGAATGTGTTAGCAACCAGAATCTAGAAATTCAAAAATACAGATTATGATGATGGAGAACTCTGGCTGTCATATCAAGAACTCTTGAGACCATCTTCAGAGTGAATCATATGTGTGAAGGTTCTCTGTACAATATCTGCTCTAGATCCAGCATCCTGGTGGACCTAGACACAAGAATTGAGGGGAAAGATAAGTGCTCAGGATTTTGGCATTTGCCCTGTGAGGACTGATCTTGTCTCCTACTCAGCCTGTTCAGGCTGTTCTCTTATCTAACAGGGATAGTCCTTCGCAGTGTCGTAAGCTTACCTCAAAATGGTGGCCTACACATTCTCTCCTTAAGCAATTTCATTTGGCCCAAAGCCTTGAATACCACACATACTCTAATAGTTTCTGAATTTTTAGTTTCAGTCTGCTGCATTGAATTCTAGATTTATCTATGAGCCATCTTATCTAAGCTAACACCTCTGCTTGACTTTATTTTCCAAAAACCAAAGTCTAGACTCTTATCAAAGTGTATATTTGATTCCCCCCCCCCCAATTTTCATATTATCATTCACCATTGTCTCAGTTGAAAGTCTATTCAACTCTTCTGGGCAGTCATCCATCTCACAAATACAGAGGATCACATTTTTTGGTCTTTTTCATGGAAGTTTCTGCATTTCATACAACATTTCTTATCAAATTTAGACCCATTCCCCCTTCCAGGCCCCACTCCCGAGAGCTCATGCATTCTGCCACCCCTGTCTTATACCTTTTCCTCAGTATTGTTTTTAATTCCTTGATGGAAAAATTTACTGTTTAGGGCAAAATTTACTGTTTCAGTCAGTTATTTGAACAAGTCATTTTGTTGTTGTTGTTGTTCCCTCCAATTTGTATTGCTCCAAAATATGCATATATACTTGTCACACATATACTAAAATTATGACATCTGAAAATAAACTATAGGCTAATTCCAAAACATGTTTAGGGATTCACATTTTGACAGTAGGGTTGTATGCAGGTAAAAAGAAATATTACTTTACATTCCTACATTACATAGCAAGTTGATGTATGTTTTAATGTGCTTTTTATAGTAACATCAGGTATTATATTTACTTAAAAAAGAAAGAAAAAAATTAACTCAGTTTGACATACAAATAAGGATTTGGTGCTAGTATCCACAAATGAGGGACACATCGTTTGTTTTTCTGGGACTGTGTTACTTCACTTAGCATAATGGCTTTTGGTTCCATCCATTTACCCCCAAACTTCATGATGTCATCTTTCTTTACTGCTGTGTAGAATCCCATTGTGATAAGATGTCCACATTTTCTTTATCCACTTGTCAGTTGAGGGACACTTGGGTTGCTTCCAGCTCTTTGCTATAGTGAAGAGAGCTACAATAACCATGGCCGTGCACACATCTCCCTTTTATAAAAAGCATGAGTGTTTTCATCTTCCTTTCCAGTTTTCTTTTTTTGTCTTAATGCATTGGTGAGGATGTCCGGGGATTCACTGGAGGTGCTAAGCATGAGCATTTCACTTTTCCTGAATTTGCTGCAAGTGCTTATGACATTTTACTGGTGAGTATAATGCTTGCTGGAGGTCTCTGGTAGACATAATATTCTGTACAGAGAGTTTCTATTTTATTATGCTATAAATGTTTAATCATGACACACACATAAATAAATAATAAAATATATCTCTAAAATGATATAAAGTGAATAACTGCAAACCAGCAAAGCTATCTTTTAAAATTGACCAAGAAATTATGACATTTCAGGACAAGCATAACATACTTTAAGAAAAACTAGGTATAGATGAGGAAGAAAGATTTAGTCAGAAGAGCAGAGGAAAGAGAAAATTTCATGAGAGGACTAGATGAATAAAAGGAAAACTAGAAAGAAATTCATGTCCAGTACAGTAAACCAGCAAATCTCAAAAACCAATAGGAGAGAAAGAAAAGACCAAATCATAATCCAACATACCAGAAACAGCTAGCAAAATTACAGTGAGTAGAAAACTCATCTCAGTAAGCTTAAACGTAAATAGTCTCAATTCACCAATAATAATACAAAGAAAAATTGGGTGGATTAACAAATAAGGGTCAACTGTCACTTGTCTCCAAGAAACATGCATACCTGGAAGAGATACATGCAGACCGGGAGTCAAAGGACTTATGTCATTTTTTTCAAGGCTACCAGAGCTGCAAACAACATGATGTAGCTATCCTTCTATCTGTTAGAGTAGACATCAAACCAAAATTAGAAGAAATCAAGAAGGTCCCTTCATGATAAATCAACCAAGAAGATATGACAATTATAAATATGTAAGCACTGAATATTGGACCTCCTAGCTGCATAGAACAAACACAAATGATCATGAAAATAAGATAGATCCCAATACAATAATAGTGGGTAGCCATCATACTTACTCTTATCTTTAGACAGGTCAAACAGACCAAGTCAACAAGGAAACCATAGTTAAGCTACCATAGCCAAAAGAGGATCTAGCACATATCTATTGAATAATTCACCCAATAATAAAGGATATGTATTCTTTTTAGAAGTCCTTGGAACCTTCTGTAACACACATCATATCTAGGCTACAAAGCAAGTCTTAAGAAATATGAAGCCATGCGTGGTAGTACACACCTTTAATCCCAGCACTTGGGAGGCAGAGGCAGGTGGATCTCTGAGTTCAAGGCCAGCCTGGTCTACATAGTGAGGGCCAGGACAACTGGGGCTACAGAGAAACCTTGTCTCAAAAATGCCCCCCAAAAAGAAATATGAAATAATTGAAATAATTCCCTGTATTATCAGATCATAGTTGAATAAAAATATTAATTAATAGCAATAGCAGCCACACAAGCTATACAAATACTCAGAGACTGAAAAACAAATACATTAATGAGTGAACAATGAATCATGGGAAAAAATTAAGAAATAAATTTAAAAAATCCTAAAATCAATGTAAATGAAAGCAGAACTTTGAAATACAGTTAAGGCACTTGTAAGAAAGTTTATAGACATGACTGCCTACATTAAAAATCAGAGCAATCTCAAATAAATAGCAAAATTCTATGACTCAAGCCCTGAGGTAAATGTGAGCAAGTCAAGCCCCAAAACAGTAAGTGGCAAGAAGTAAAGATCAGGACAGAACTGACGATATGGATGGCAACAGAAGAGCATGCAGAAACAAGCAGGAAAAGGTTTGGTTCTTCAGAAAAGAAACATTAGACTGAGAAAGAACTGCTTAGCCAAACTAATCAAAGAAAGACAGAAAACGTGAATTCGTGAAATTAGAAATAAAGGGGGAAGAATTGTTATAACTTAGTCCAACGAAATCCAAAGAATTATTAAGAAATACTTTGAAAATTTCTATTCAAAGAGAGAAACATCTAGAAGAAATGGATAAATTTTTCTTGAAATGGATAAATTTATAGATATATAAACATGCTAAAATTTAGTCAAGAGAATATAAATGACATACAGATCTTTAACAAGTAGCTAGATTAAAATAGTAATAAAGAATCTCCCAGTAAAGGAAATCCTCTAACTTGATGTGTTCACTGCTAAATCCTACCAAGGCTTTAAGGAATAGCTGACCCCCAGCACTCCTCAAATGGTTCTAGTAAATAGCGAGGGAAAGAACATGACCAAATGCATTCTCTAAAGCCAGCATTTCCCCAGTTAGATAAAGACAAAGAAAAACAAGGGAAGTATAGACCAATATCCTTGATGTCCATACACACAAACATTTTCAACGAAATACCTGAAAACTGAATTTAAGAGCACATTAAGAAGACCATATACTATGACCAAGTCCATTTCATGACAGGGATACAAGGATGGTTGAACATACAGAAATCAGCATATAACATATATAACATATATAACAACATACAAAACATACACGAAAATAGCATGTAAATAGACTTGGAGACAGAAATCACATGATCATCTCAATGAATTCAGAAAAGGCTTTTGGCAAAGTTCAACATTCCTTCTTGATAAAAGCCTTATAGAAACCTGAAATAGAAGCAGCATACTTCAACTTATTAAAGGCCTTACAGGAGATTCTCTAGCTAACATAATAATAATTGGAAAAAAGGTGAAAATATTTTCTTTAAAATCAGGACTAAGACAAGGATGCTGACTCTCTCTGCTCTTATTGATGATGCTATCCAACATAGCTATAGCTGTAAGAAAATAAAAGGGCTATAAATAGAAATGGATGCAGTCAGATTATCCCTAGTTGAATGACCCCAAGAATCCCCCAGGAAACTCTAAGAGCTAATAAATACTTATACCAAAGTAACAGTGTATCAAATCAAACATACAAAACCATTAACTTTTCTATAAACTAATAACAAACTTGCTGAAAAAGAAATTAGAAAAAAATCTTTTTCACTGTATCTTTAGATACAGTGTAGTTGTAGCCCCAGCTGTCCTGGAACTCACTATGTAGACCAAGCTGGCCTTGAACTCACAGAGATCTGCCTGCCTCTGCCTCCCAAGTGCTGGGATTAAAAGCATACACCACCATGCCCAGCTTAATATATTTACTATTGCCTTTGCCAGGCAGAAGCTTTCTGATTTCATGTAATCCCACGAGATCTTGGGATTATTTTTTTCTGTACTATTTGGAATGCTTTAAATATATATTCTTGCATATACCTACATCTTTCATGGTTTTGCTTAGGTTTTCCACTAATAGTTTCAGAGTTTCTGGTATTATGATGGAAGTATTTATAGAATTTGAATTGATTTTTGTGCAGAATGAAAGATACGGATCTAGTTTTTCTCTCTTGTGTACATATATCCAGTTTCCTCAGCACTATTTGTTAATGAGAGTTTTTTTTCTAACTAATGTTTTTGACACCTTTGCCAAACATTAGGCTGATGGAGGATTTGGTGTTGATGGAGGTAATATGTTCAGGTCCACTGATCCACACGCCTGTATCAGTGCCCTGCTGTCTTTGCCACTAGGCTCTGTGGTGTAGAGGTTGGGTACTGTGATGCCTGCAGCAGAGCCCTAGCGAATCTCCTTCCATGTGAATTGTTTCTCTGAAGAATTTAATTAGAATTTTAATAGGCATCACATTGAATCTGAGGATCACTTTTGGAAAACAATGATTTTCACAATATTAGTTCTGCCAATCCATGAGCATAGGGCTTTCCCATCTTCTGTTGGCTTCTTTATGTCTTTCTTTAGTGTTTTATTGTTGTTGTTTTGGAGTTTGGTTTTTTGTTTTGTTTTGTCTTTGAAATGGGGTCTCCTTGTAGCCCCAGCTAGCCAGAAACTCACTATATAGACATGTTGGTTTCCATTACACAGAGATCCACCTGCCTCTGCCTTCCCAGTGCTAGGGTTAAAAAAGCAAACCACTATACCTTGCTTTTCTTTGGTGTTTTAAAGATTTTCATTATAGAGGTCTTTCACCTTGTTTAGATTGATTCCTAGGCATTTAATGTCTCAAAAAGACCAAACAAGTAAATTAATAAATATATTAAAGGGAGAGCCTTAATGATGGGAGAAAATCTTTTGCAACTGTGCATGTGATGAGATTATTATTTAGAATTTATAGAGTTCCAAAAATTAAATACTATTACCAAAGCAGTCTCTCAAAAAATGGACTAATGAGTTCAGCGAATAGTTCTCAAAGGAAAGAAGACAATAGTCAGTAAATACTTGAAGAAGTGTTCAAGGGCAATAGTTCAGGTTGTTGTGGAAATCTGTTTGACTTCCCAGACAAACAATGGAAAGGGAGCTTTCTCATCCCAGGCAATGACAGATGTTGTTAGATAGTCTCAGATTCTAAGGGGGAACATTACCACCTCCTGTGGTGTAACTGTTTGAAATGTAGATACACACATACTATATGTGTTATTAAATATGCTTATAAAGTATATTTCCTGGGGCTAGAGAGATGGCCTAGCAGTTAAGAGCGCCGACTGCTCTTGCAGAGGACCCTGGTTTGATCCCCTGCACCTACATGGTGGCTGAGAACTGATTTTGACTCCAGTTCCAGGGGAATCCGATGCCCTCTTCTGACCTCCGTGGCATTGCACGACACAGGTGTACAGACCTGCATGCAGACAGTACATTCATACACATACAAGAATAAATTTAAAAAATAAAAAATTAAAAAAGTATATTTCCTAATGATTTTTTCAAGCATCCTTAGCGTTATCTTTCTTTCCTCCCTGTGTTACCCTCCTTCTTCTCTCTACTGTTAATTCTCTGATATTTTCTATTTCCCCTTTGATAGTATCTGTGTCCTACTATCTCTTCTCTAGAGCTCCTTTTCCCTAGGGACTCTTTCTACACCGAAGCTATACCTGAGTTGCCAGCAAAGCCTCCCCCTCCCAGAAGGTACAGAAGAGACAGCAAACCTGCCACTCTGGTTAATACATGGACCAGCCAGTACTCCATATAAACATTTGAGATTAGCACCAGAATACAAGCAACAAAACAAACCCATATGCCAAAAACACAATGAAAAAGCAACAACATGGGAAAAGCTCACAATAAATCCACATCAAACTCTCCCAGATCTCTACAATGAGAACTCCCTGGAAGGAACCTAGGACATGGAACTTAGAAGAACAATTGTAGACATATTCAAAGAAATCAAAGACTATAAAGAATGGTTCAGAGAACTAAGAGGAGAGAATGAAAAACTCAGGAAGGAACTAGAGGGAGAGAATGACAAACTTCAGAAAGAAGTAGAGGGAGAGAATGAATTTCAAGAACACAATTAACCTAGAAAAATCAGTAGCCTTTCTTTACACCAACAACAAGCAACAAGAGAAAGAATATAAGGAGATCTTCCCACTCACTATAGCTTCAAAAAAATTAAAATATCTAGGAACAAACCTAATCAAAGACACCAAACATTTCTACAACAAAAAATTTTAAACCCCCGAAGAATGAGATTGAAGATGACATCAAAAGATGGGGAAGACCTCCCATATTCATGGATTGGAAAAATTAATATAATATAAATGTCCATTCTACCCAAATTAATATACAGATTCAATGTAATCTCAATCAAAATCCCCATGCGTTTTTTCAAAGACTTGTAAAAATATTCTTAAAGTCATATGGAAAAACAAAAGACCCTGAATAGCTAAAGCAACCCTGAGTGAAAAGTGCAATACTGGGGGGGGGGGATCACCTTACCAGACTTCAAATTATATTACAGGCCTATAGTCATAGAGATAGCCTGGTATTGGCACAAAAACAGACCTGTTTACCAATGTAACAAAACTGAAGACATAAACTTGAGCTCATATAATTTCAGCCACCTCATATTTGACAAAGGGGCCAAAAAGACTTAATGGAGGAAAGATAGCATCTTCAGCAAATGGTGCTGGCAAAACTGGATCACCATTTGTAGAAGAACAAAATTAAACCCCTACCTCTCAGCCTGTACAAAAGTCAACTCCAAATGAATCAATGACCTGAACATGAAACCCAAAACTCTGAAGGTGATAGAAGAAAACGTTGGCAGGAACCTACAAGACATAGATGTAGGAAAACACTTTCTAAATCAAACAGCAGCTGTGCAGGAAATGTCAACAGTTGACAAGTGGGACCTCATTAAACTCAAGAGCTCCTGTACATCAAATAAACCATCAATGAAGTAAAAATAAAACACAGAGTGAGAGAAAACCTTCACTAGTGATACATCTGACAGAGCATTAACATCCAGAGTATATAAACTACTCAAAAAACAAAGAAGTAAGAAAACTAATGATTCACTGAAAAGATGGAGTAAAGAGCTGAACAGAGACTTCACCAATGAGGAAGTAAAGATGGCTGAGAAACATCCTAAAAATTGTTCAACATCATTAATAATTAAGGAAATGCAAATTAAAACAACTTTCAAACAACTTTAAGATATCATCTCACTCTGATAAGAGTGGTTAAGATCAAGAAACAAAAGACACCGAATGCTGGAGAGGTTGTGAGGAAAGGGGAGCGCTCATCCACTGCTGGTGGGAATGTAAACTTTTATAACCACAATGGAAAGCAGTGTGGAGAACCCTTAGAAGACTCAAAATGAGCTTAATACCTGACCCAGCCATACCACTCCTGGTTATATACCCCCAAAACTCATCCTATACGTAGGATACATGCACATCTATGTTTATTGCAGCTCCCTTTACAATAGTGAAGAGCTGGAATTAACCCAAATGTCCCTCAACTGGTGAGTACATAATGAAAATGTGGTACATCTACACAATGGAGTTCTATGCAGTGGTAAAGAAAGATGACATCGAGCTGGGCATGGTGGCACATTCCTTTAATCCCAGCACTCAGGAGGCAGAGGCAGGCAGATCTCTGTGAGTTCAAGGCCAGCCTGGTCTACAGAGCAAGCTCCAGGCCAGCTAGGACTAAAAGGGAGACCCTGTCTTGAAAATACTAAATAAATAAATAAATAAATAAATAAATAAATAAATAAAGATGACATCATGAACTTTGCAGATAAATGGATGGAACTTGGAGCCATTAAGCTAAATGAAGTAACACAATCCCAGAAAATCAAATGATGAATGGTATCGCTCATCTGTGGATGCTAGCACCAAATCCCCAGTTGAAAGACAAACTGAACAATGTTAATGTTATATTTCTTTTTATCTGAAAGCAAGTGTGCTGGTATAATGTGAATCCCTTAATGGGGTCTAGAATCAACTTACCACTTATTTTCAGACTTTGTAATTGCAGTGTTTGGGTGGACTGTATGTATTCATATTTTAGAGTAATATAAAATTATAGAAAAATGTGAATTCCTAAACATATTTTGGAATTAACATACAGTTTAGTTTCAGAGTTTATGTGCATATTATGGAGCAATACAAATGGGAGGGAACAACAACAACAAAAGGACTGGGTCAAAGAACTGACTGAAACAGTGAACTTCTGCCTAAAACAAGAAACCTCAGGAGATAAAATCTTTGAAAAGACTGAGAAAAAGATGCAAGTCAGCAGAATGCATGAACTGGGGTGGGGAAGGGAGCATGGAAAGGGGAATGAGGTCCTTAAATGGGAATGAAGAACTTTAATAAGAAATGATGTTATTGGGTGTCTTGTGGTATGAAGGATGATGGAAATGAGGGAAAACAGCAAGTACAAAGAATTGCCAGATAAAAATGTGTTAGAAAATTTCATATTATATCTTATATATACGTAATTATATTATATATATATATATATATATGATATCAAGCATATCCTTTTCTATCTTCCCAACTTCAACTCACCCCAGGAATTCTATCACATCTCCCTTCTAACTTCATGTCTTCCTTTTAATTTAATTAATTAAATAACTTTTTAACCCACTGAATCTAATTCATGGTGTCCCTTATGTGCAAGCAAGGGGCCATCCATAGGGGCACGGGTCACCTACAGGGGCCACACTCCTAAGGAAAATTGTCCCTTGCTCTCTCAACAGCCATCGCCTGCTAATAACTCCCTAACTAAGGCTGGGGTCTTGGGAGACCCTCCCCACTCCATGGTAGAATTTTGAACTGGTTTGATCTTTTACAGGTCTTGTGTAGGTAATCACAGCTGGTGTGAATTCATGTTTGTGACAGCCTTACCATGTCAAGAGTACAAGAGTACAGCATTTCACAGAATTCCTCCCCATTTCCTGGCACTTGTATTCTTACCTCAGGTATTTCCTGAGTGTGTTCTCTCTCTCTCTCTCTCTCTCTCTCTCTCTCTCTCTCTCTCTCTGGCATAGATGTCTCATTTACAGCTGAACACTCACAGTCATGTATTCTCATTGTTTGAACAGTCATCCATTACTGTATTAACCACTACTCACTCCAATAAAAAGCTTCTCCAACCAACATTTGGAGCAGCAGGAATCTATGGATCTAAACATAAACATTTAGAAGACAGTTTGACAACATGACCATTTAGAAAAACAACATCGACATGTTCTACCCTAGGGCTAATGACTTCCTTAGACATGGGTTTTGACCATGTTTATAGAATCAGGCACGGATTCCCACCTGTGGAGCATTCTTCAATCCAATCAAGAGAGCATTTGGCTACCCCCTCTTAAACAGTTTTGCCACTATTGCACCAAGGAACACATCTTGCTTGGCTGGTCTGTATTGTAGCACACAGGGTCTAGTGTTAGATGAGATCACTGGTGTCTGTCTGATAGCCCCTTTCTTTGTACTTTATTGGTTGTTCCTGTTCTTTGTAGTGTCTTGTCTTGGGCAGGCTCTTTATTTCCTGGATCTTTTCCCTCTGGTTTTCTAAAGCCGTGTTAGAATTTTATACAAGATCCTATCTTTCTATCAATCTAGGGCTGGAGCTCCAGACACTGTAGCCTGTGCTTAGTCTGCCATCTGGAGGACAGACAGGGAAGGGCGTGAATTACAAAGAAAGTTGGGGCTTCTGCTGACCTATAGAAATAAGCTGGGCGTGGTGGCGCACGCCTTTAATCCTAGCACTTGGGAGGCAGAGGCAGGTGGATCTTTGTGAGTTCAAGGCCAGCCTGGTCTACAAAGTGAGTTCCAGGACAGCTAGGGCTACAGGGAGATCCCGTCTCAAAAAAAAAAAAAAAAAGAAATGTCCTTGAACTCTAATTCAAATATACATAACAGGAGAAGAGGTGATAGTAATCCAGAGGACAGAAGAGCTTCTCAAAGTTAGTGAAGTTAGTGTTGGCTGAGATTCAAGTGTGGATGGAGAGAAGAGAAATAGGTTTGACAAGAAGTATACGCATTAGCTATGAATGTGAAGACTTAGAGAATTAAAAGTTGATTCTAGAGGCTGGAGAGATGGCTCAATGGTTAAGAGCACCAACTGCTATTGCAGAAAACCAGGTTTAATTCCTAGCACCCACACTGCAGTTGACGCCTGGAACTCCAGTTCCAGGAGATCTGATACTTCTTCTGGCCTCCACGGGCACTGCACAACATGGGTGCACTTAAATTCACGCAGGCAAAATGCTCACATTCACAAAATAAAAAATAAAAGTTAATTATATTCCTTAATAGTGTCTACTTAATTTCTCACAGTAACTCTTGCACATAGAAATAGGGAGGAGTAGGCTAATATTCCTTGCCATCTAATCTGACTGTCAGTATGATCAACAGTTATATTGCTTATTATTAGGTAGAAGAAAATAGGAGAAAGCTTAAAATCATATTGTAACTTCATTATAAAGATATCTTTGAATTTAAGTAACTATCATAAGCTTCTATAGGAACAAAACTTTGGGATCCTTAATATTCTGAAATTTTATATAACCTACAAGAACCTTTGCTACTGTGCTATAATGCATAGTATGACTACAGGTTAAAAATGTGCTTAGCAGAAGACCACAACTGGCCAAAATGTAGAGAATAATGCAGAGAGTGTGTCCCTGGACAGGACTCCTATATTAAACCTTACTCGCCCATGGGTCAGGAACCATTGCAGAAGAGAGGGCAGAAAGATTGCCAGAGCTAAGGGTGGTACATGACCATAAGGACACAGAGTCACCAAGGCTTCTGGGAACTTGTACATATGAATTTACAGCAATGGTGTCAGCATGCACGAGACGCATGCAAACACAGTACGATGAAAACCCAGCATAGAACAGAGGAAATGGGTAGAAGACTCAACCCTTAGTTGAGCAACTATTAGCAGCAGATCACTGCTGGGTGAGGGAGAGTTGGGCTTTAAGGCTGAACAGGCTCTAGTGGGTGAACTTACACTGAGGAACGTCTGGGTACACAAGTTAACACATATGACAGAATGCATGAAGTCTGTGGACAGGCTATGGGGGTACAGATTCGGGAAGGTATAGCAGTATGACTATGATATGTTGTATGAAATGAACAAAAATTCAGTAAAAAATACATTGAAAAAAACAAGACATTTGCTCTGAAAATGTGCTTAGTCATGATGCTGCTGGGCATGAGTCTTTCCCCAAGAGATTGTCCTTCAGGCTTTGGTTGTAGTTCAATGATATTTGCATACTTAACATGCCAAGGCTTTATGCTTGATCCCTGTGTTCCTTGATCCTTGCATGTTAGGAAAGTGAATACCATTGACCTCATCCCAAGCCCTAAAATATAGATAGATGATAGGTAAATAGATATTAGATAGATAGATGGATGATAGATAGATGATAGACAGATAGGTGAAGAATCATTAATCAACCTTCCTCACCAGACTCTTGTTTTGCCAAATCTGATTTAAAAAGTAAATCAAAACCCTAGATGATCTGTCTATACTATCTGTCCAAAGGTAGCTTTAAACATAAATAAGAGTATGTATGGACTCAGAATCGTGGGATTCTACACGTGGACACCTCAGGGTTCTGACCTGAAGCAAAATGTTCCCCAAAGACTCATGTGTTTGAATACCTGATCCCAGGCGGTGCTGCTGTTTCTGGGAAGTTGAGGAACTTTTGTGGACTGGGCCTAGTTCTCAGACTTGGGGTGGGCGGGTGAGGGGTAGCTTTCTGGACTTGGTCTGGTGCTGTTCCTGTCTGCTCTGCTTCCTGATCTGCTGAGATGTGAAGAAGCTATACAGCAAGCCTCCGCCATCACGGACCACAGTATCCCAGGAGCCCTGCAAGCCCTGCCATGACTAACTGCATTCCCTGGAAGCATGAGTCCAAATCAACCTTTCCTACCTTACTTTGCTTCTGTTGGTGTTTGGTCACAGCATTGAGAAAAGCAGCTACTATACTCGATGACTATGGCTAACTTTTTTTAAAATTTTATTTATTTTTGTATGTGTATGAGTGTACTGTCTGCATGTAGGTTTGTGCACCTGTGTTGCGCAATGCTGCGGAGGTCAGAAGAGGGTCTTGGATTCCCCTGGAACTGGAGTTCTCCTGGAATTGGAGTTATGGACGGTTCTCAGCCGCCATGTGGGTGATGGGGATCGAACTGGGTCCTCTGCAAGAGCAGTCGGTGCGCTTAACTGCTAGCCTATCTCTCCAGCCCCAGACCATGGCTAACTTTACCATCAGTGCTAAACTAGCTTGTTTAACTACCCTGATTCACATGTTTGGGGCTCAGTCACTCTGAAGAGAGCACAGATACATGAAACCAGGAAAGCTGTTCCAGAGCAGATTCTTTGGAAAAGAACACAGGTGCCACCCTGCTCAAACAGCAGACTGAGGAGGACTGAGGAAGGGACAATATTTCACTTGTGCTTTTCCTTTTTTTTTTTTTTTTAAATTATATTATCTTTGATTTTTTGATAAGTCTTTTATTTTTATTTTTTTTAATTTTATTTATTTTTCTATGTGTATGAATGTACTGTCTGCAAGTAGGTTTGTGCACCCGTGTTGTGCAATGCCGTGGAGGTCAGAAGAGGGTGTCGGATTCCCCTGGAACTGTAGTTCTCCTGGAACTTGAGTTACAGACAGTTCTTAGCCGCCATGTGGGTGCTGGGGATCGAACCCGGGTCCTCTGCAAGAGCAGTCAGTGCTCTTAACCGCTAGGCTATCTCTCCAGCCCTCACTTGTGCTTTTCTGAAGACAGGTGATAGAAACTCAAACCAGCAGAAGCAAAAAGAAACACTGTGGGATTTTTTTTTTTTTTTTTTTTGGTCTTTTTGAGACAGGGTCTTCCTTTAGTCCCAGCTGGCCTTGAGCTCGCTATGTAGACCAGGCTGGCCTTGAACTCACAGAGATCTGCCTGTCTCTGCCTCCCGATTGCTGGGATTAAAGGCATGCCCACTGTGTTTTTAATAAACAAAACAACCTGGGTCGTGACCTGAAGCTCACTACTATATCTACACAGGTCTTTATCTTCACTTTCTCAGCACTTTCTTTTGTATGACATTATTTATCTGTCATATGCTGTTTGTGTAAAGCTAATGCTATTACAAGATAATTCCAGGCTTCTGTGATTCACAGAAACCAGGAAAGCCAATGCAGAGCAGATTCTTTGGAAAAGAACACAGGTGCCACCCTGCTCAAACAGCAGACTGAGGAGGACTGAGGAAGGGACAATATTTCACTTGTGCTTTTCTGAAGTCAGGTGATAGAAACTCAAACCAGCAGAAGCAAAAAGAAACACTGTGGGATTTTTTTTTTTTTGGTCTTTTTGAGACAGGGTCTTCCTTTAGTCCCAGCTGGCCTTGAGCTTGCTATGTAGACCAGGCTGGCCTTGAACTCACAAAGATCCGCCTGCCTCTGCCTCCCAAGTGCTAGGATTAAAGGCATGTGCCACCACGCCTGGCCCCACTGTGCTTTTAATAAACAAAACAATCTGGGTCATGACTTGAAGCTCACTACTATATCTACACAGGTCTTTATCTTCACATTCTCAGCACTTTCTTTTGTGTGACATTATTTATCTGTCATATGCTGTTTTGTGTAAAGCTAATGCTATTACAAGATAATTCCAGGCTTCTATGATTCATAGAAACCATGATCTGGGGAAGAAATTCTTTCCCCATTATGTTTATGAGTCATCAGGAAGGGGCCTGGCTAGCGGCCTGCTTAGGTCTGTGAATATATGTAGTGAACTCACCCGGTGCAGCTAATGGAGAGGATGGCCGACCAACCCCAGATTCATGCCTACCTTTATAATAGGAATAACAGACTTTTGATTGACAGCTCCATTTCAGTCACAGAGAAGGAAAAGTCATTTCTCAAGAGGAACTTTCATAAAATAAGTGAAAAAGTTAAGGAGTCCATAACAGAAAAGTAATTTATGTGTTTTGTTTTACTTTTAGGATACTCTTTCAACTCTTGTCATTGTGAGAAAAATAACTAATAGTTTATTCTTTCAGATAAGGGCAGTAGACCTACTATCCAATGACCTAGTATTAATTTTATTTTTACTTATTTATTTTTTCATTTTTCATGTGTAAATGTGTCAGGTGCATTGTGTGGTTTGCATGTGTGTGTGTGTATGTGTGTGTGTGTGTGTGTGTGTGTGTGTGTGTGTGTGTGTGTGTATGCATGGGCATGTGGAGGTTGGATGTTGATGTTGGGAATCTTTTGCTTCATTCTTCCACCTTCTTTGAGGCAGGGTTTGTCAGTTAAGCCCAGAGCAGCCTCAGTCTTTGCAGCCTGCTCACTCTGGTGATGTCTGGTCTCTGTCTTCCAAGGCTGGAAATGCAGGCAGGCTGCCATGCCCACCTGTCCCTTATGTGGGTTCTGAGGGTCCCAACTCCAGTCCTCTCCAGTCTTCTCCTTTGCACAATAAATACTTTCAATGCTGAACCTTCTCCCTAGTCTGTAATGATCTGTTTTAAATGATTGCTTTACCAATCTTTGTTCACTTTGAACTTTAGGTCTCCTTATGTGTCCTGAAGATTCTGTTTCACAGTGTCCATGCATCATGGAGTTGCAAAGGCATTGATCCCTCAGCACAGAAGATCTAGTGTAAGTTCCCGACTCCACACCACAACATATTTTTCGGAGATTTCATTGGTTGTGTGGCATAAGCCAATGTTTACTTTGTTTACCTGACTCAGTCTGTTTCTGACATTAGCTTGGACATTTTTAAGATAGCATATTTAACTTTCAGTAAAAATCATTCAGTTATCTTGAAAAGAAATAACACAGGGTATTTGGTAGGCTGTGTGGCTGTTATCTGGCAGAGGTGAAGTGGATATTTATAGGAAAAGCACTATGCCAAGAGAGTAATTCAATGATATGGGAACAATTCTAATTAATATTGTGAAGATATATATATAAATCAATCATCTCATATGTAATTCCATTAATTTTACCCTGATATATTAGAGTTTTTTAAATTTTATTTATTTCTTTTATGTGTATGAGTGTACTATCTGCATGCGGGTCTGTGCACCCGTGTTGTGCAATGCCGCAGAGGTCAGAAGAGGGCGTCGGATTCCCCTGGAACTGGAGTTAAAGATGGTTCTCAGCCTCCATGTGGGTGCTGGGAATCGAACCCGGGTCCTCTGCAAGAGCAGTTGGTGCTCTTAACTGCTAGGCCATCTCTCCAGCCCCCTAGAGTTTTAATTTCCTGTAACACACTACCTTGAAGCAGGGTCTGCTTGTAATAGGTCATAAGTATCAGTTCTTTTTTTTATTTTTTTATTTATTTCTGTATGTGTTTGAATGTACTGTCTGCATGCAAATGTGTGCACCCGTGTCGTGCAATGCCGCGGAGGTCAGAAGAGGGTGTCGGATTCCCCTGGAACTGGAGCTCCTGGAATTGGAGTTTCAGACGGTTCTCGGCCGTCATGTGGGTGCTGGGGATCGAACCCGGGTCCTCTGTAAGAGCGGTCGGCACTCTTAACCGCTAGGCCATCTCTCCAGCCCATCATTGACTTAGCTGAAATTAAGCACAAAAATTATTCATATTGACAAAGCATTTGTTGACCTCCTATTCTGTTCAAACCATTTGGACAAGTGATATTCGTAAGTTAATTTTAGGATTAAGACAAAGATGCTCTAAATGGATCCAAAGAAAGACATTTCTGTGATTAAGTTTCTGGGTCTGAGCAATTCTTATAAATTTATAGAGAAGATTTAAAATGCTAAACAAACAAATAAGAAACAAGCTGCATAGATTAAGAAACTAATCTTGAGGTGAAAGACTGAGTTATCTATAATGAAAATTTAAAATGTCTAATTTAATCTGTACCTTACAAAAGAAGTAAACTGACTCTGAGAACTGAGAAGGTGGGGGTGGGGGGGAATCCCAGAGTTGAATTTTATTGAATCATGAAGATTTTGCTTTTGCATCCAGCACATAATCTTGTTACAGAGAGAACAGTTTGTTTCTTCATTTTTTTTTTTTTTGCCCTTGGATATATATAATTTCATGGGATGTTTCTGCCATTCTGCCACAGAGGCCAGGCTATTAGTCACTTCCTTCTGGACAGGCTAGTCCCAGGCTTAGGACTGAAAGGTTATTCCTGGACAAACTGTCAGCCCATGAAGGGAAACAGCCAGAATTGACCAGAGTCCAAAACGACAGCTCCAGAGAAAGTAGACTGTTTTGCTTCTCGTCCACCCATGCCCCTTTTCTAAGCCTAGGGAACATTCTGCGGACCAGGGGTCATGGTAGAATGTAAGGGCTGCACTTGGGGTGAATGGCAAAACTACAGCAATATAGACTGGACACTTATTTGATCAACTTGATTGAACATACAAGCCCCCCAGCTGGATGGTGGGATTTGGGCTGTGTGGGTTTGGGCACAACTGCTTGCAAATTGGTTTTACATGAAGGATGCTTGTACTCATAAATTATTACTTATTGTTAAAAAATGAAAAAAAAAGTAATAGAAAAAAATACAAAAAAGAAAGGGACCAAGTTATTCCGCACAGCTTCAGAGAACATTTTCACCCATTGATTCTTCTTAACAGCATTATTTCTGGGCAGGTTAGTGAGGGTTTAGCAGCCAGTGAAGAGCTGAATGAATGGCTCTCAACCAAAGGCCTCCTGCAGCGGCAGAAAGAAAGGGCAGAATGATGCAGGCAACCTGCAAATGTCACCACCTACATACACACACACACACACACACACACACACACACACACACACTCTTACAGCTACATGGCAGTTCTGAGTTATAAGCCATCTATCACACTGATTTGATTTTTGTTTTCAGTGGCTCTCTCCTTCCCCCTCCTTTATAAACTTTTCCTATTACAGTGGCCATATCTAACGCTGCTTCAGTCAAGTCTCAGAGAGCACATGTAGACCATTTGATTCATAGCTGGCTCTCTATAAGTGGCAATTAATCTCAGTATTGTTATTACCCTCGCTGCCGAGCTTCATGATGAAGATCTGAATCAGACTGAGGTGAGCAGGTCCTTGTAGTTCATGTAGCTAAACATTGGAGACAAATGGCTGAGGCTGTCCAGTTTTAGGTTTAGAAGGGATAGATTCCTGGGTTCATCATTCTGGAGTCTGGGATCCTGGGGTCTAATAGCCTTGAGAAAAAATGGAGTGTTTCAGCCAGCACCAGCTGGTCGTTTTATTTTTGCTCAGCTGTAGTCACAGCACGGTCCATTAGGAGATGTTTAACCTAACTATTATCAACCATTACTGAATGTCTGTGTGACTTGGAAACCTGTACTAAGCACTGGAGTCAGAGATATGGAAAAGCAGACCAGTGATTAAGTAAATAACTGAAGCTTGGTTGTACAAACCATACAGAACATGGGTAAGGAAGTAAACATCTCAAACAAATATTGATAGAAGGCTTCCTGGAAGCATCAAAGGAGCCGATATTAACAGATAAATAGCTGGTTCTTGATATACAAAGGAGGCAAAACTCAGGAAGGAAAAGCCATCATTTGCACATGTACACCAACACGAACCATGGTGAACCATTCTGAAAATGGAATTGCAGTAGTAATGTGGTGAGAATTGGAACTGAGAACTGGAACTGAGCAGAGCCAGACAGTAATGGTTTGCTGCCCTACCTGAAGGCAGCAAGGAGCCGAAGGCAGCAGGGAGATATTGTTATAGCTTTATTTGGCACTGTTCTGGAGACAGGTCACTTGGGATTTGGTCAGAGGTAGATTAGTTGGATACCAGAGAGCTAGGATGACGGTGCTCAAGCACTGAATTCGGGTTGCAGTATAGGAAATGCGGCATAGGAACATGAAGAACTGGAGGAGGTGACTTGCTGCCCAGAAACTCTGTGGTAGAGCCCAGAATAATGGTGATCTTTACTGAGAGCAGGGGAGGGAATATCCCCAGGGGCTTCGAGTTTGAACTTGAATGGCAAACTTTTGATGGACTCCATGAGTGGATTATGTAGATATTCAGACAGAATACTTATAATTAGGAAGATAGCATAGTCTAAGTGGAATCTCAGACTCTTAGAAATCATGAAGACAGTGAAGATTCAGAGAGAGAGAGAGAGAGAGAGAGAGAGAGAGAGAGAGAGAGAGAGAGAGATATTCCCAAAGCACTGAAACTGGACTCTAACTTTGTCTTTCTTAATTAATTATTAGGTCAACAGCAAACTGCTCATCTCTTTTAATCTGGATGTGTGAATTGGCAATATGGTTATGTGAATATTTCCTCAGTGTATTTTTCACAGCTAGTAAGAAAATGGAGAGGGAAGTTTTTGAATGGCTGTAAAACACTGCATATTGCTTATTTATAATGGAGCCTGACTTCACCCACATTTGAGGTTGGAGCCTGACTTCACCCACATTTGAGGTTTGAATAAGATGTCATGTTGAGGTCCACGGTCTCACATACAAAACACCACAAAATAAATATACATGTGTCTTTCCTTAAAAAAAAAAGATGTCATGTTGAGGGGCTGGAGAGATGGTTCAGTGGTTAAGAGCACTGACTGCTCTTGCAGAGGACCCAGGTTGGATTCCCAGCACCCACATGGCAGCTAAGAACCATCTTTAAGCCACACATAGTGGTGCACACCTTTAAGCCTAGCACTCGGGAGGCAGAGACAGGTGGATCTCTGTGAGTTCCAAGGCCAGCCTGGTCTACATAGTGAGTTCCAGGACAGCTGGGGCTATAGGGAGACCCTGTTCCAAAAAATAAAATAAAATAAAATAAAATAAAATAAAATAAAATAAAATAAAATAAAATAAAATAAAATAAAATAAAATAGATGTCATGTTGAGTAAGTTGTTACCAGGTTACTGTCCCTATATCTTAATACATTGTTAAAGTGAGCCAACATTAATGTCTGTAAGCTATAAATATGGCTGAATAGAAACTATTTATAGTTGGCAAAGCTAAGACTTTTATTAGGTTGTCTGGCTATTTATGTATAATTGTATTGTATTTTCCAGAGATCCCAGGAGCTGTCTACGCACTCTAGTTACTTGGGTGGGAGGGGAGTCCCTTCTTCAGGTGCTCTTTAATCCTCTGCTTCTGATGTTCAGGACTCAGAGAAGGGTGGACCTGCTCCCTGGGGATCTCTACAACCATTCTTTGTACCTAGATGGCCCAGAAATGACACAGAGCCTCAGTAGCATGAGGTAGGAAATCCCACCTATCCTTCTGGTGGTTGTGGCCCAGCCGATGCAGGGCATCTAAGGTTGAGCTCATTAAGGATGCTTGATGCTGTCTTCATTTGGCTCTTGATGGGATATTCAGTATGAAGGAAACCTGAAGGAAGCAACAGGAAAGGAGAGATGACTTGATGTGTATTCTTCATAAGCTGCATCTCCAGCACCATCTCAGAAGACCCAGGACACACGAGTGACAGCAACCAAAGACCTTCAAGTCTACCCCATGCACAAGCTTATTTGCAGCCCAACAGGTCTCCTTCTTCTCTTTTATTTTGACACTCATGTCCACTTCACTGGGAAAGGTAGGTGTACGTGGGAGGCAGTGCTAACACTGAGCATTCATCTTTTCCTCCATTTTTACGCGAGTAATGACAAGAGGTCCTGTATCCTGATATGGATATGGAAGTCTGATAGAAACCAGTAAGACCCCCCCCCCCGCCTTCTCCAGTTCAGTGTTAATCCATCCTAGCGTATCATTTTGAAAGTCTACAGACAGCAACATACTTTCCTCAATGTTTCCTAAAAACCTATACTCTCTCTGGTTTTATTCACCTGTAACAAGTCCTCTTGACTCTGCTTGTGGTTACTGAGTCCCCCTCCCTCGTCTCTTCCCTTCACCAACTTTGACCTCACTCAACTCTCTTATCTTTCATAAGGGCGCATGTGAAGAGTCACAAAGACAGTGAAAATTCAGAAACAGAGTGCTATGAACTCTGCAGCCTTTGGATCCATCAACCAAAATAAACATATTTTCTTTATAATCTACCCTTTCATAGGTATTTTGTTATAGCAACAGAAAACATACTAAGCCATAGTGTTACCACAAGCCCAAGGCACCATCCCAACTACAACACACAATGAAGGAACGTTAGTAACAGCTCCTTCCTTCCATGCTTCCACAGCAAGGAAATTGGCAGTTTCAAAAAACTCAGATCACTTACCTGGATGTTTTCAGACTGTAGCTCAGATCTCATGGCAGAGAAGAGAGCTCTGTGTAGAAGTGGGGTAAATGATATGATCTGGAGACTGTGAATAAGGAGGGAGGTGTGATTAATTTCAGTATTATCCTTCTTCCTATTTCCTCTTGAAAGGGTAGGGCTTAGCTAGGAGAAGTCTCTAATCTCTGAGGACCAATCAAGTCGTGCTTCTCTGAGTCTCAGAGTCACTTTTCTTGGGGTCCCTAACCCAAGCTGAAGTGATTTAGACTCATATTTCCGAGCTCCTTCAAGTGTTCTCCAGTGGTTCATGCTCTGTATGGTAGTCTTTCCCTGGGATGAGCCAGGGGATTACTCAAAACTCCCATCACATTTGCTAGCAAACATGAGTAATTTATAGTGCGTGGCAGCTGGCTGAGGCAAAGCCTTTAAGAAAATGAGTGAAAGCAGGAAGGCCTGCATCCATCTTGCAGAACCGTTTAAAGACTCTCCTCAAAGGAGGCCCATTCTTTGGCTTTCATAGTTGCTTTGATCTTGGATTAGGAAACTTGATTTCACTATTACTAGCGAGATGGAATTATCTGGAGAGTAGTGAGTTCACACACAAAGCAAGCCATCCTGACATGAGCAGCCCAGCTGTGACCCCTCCCAAGATCTCTGGAATGAGTGCTGACTATCGGGGAAGGGACAAACCTGGGAAACTTGATTCATCAAGACCTACTAGGTCCAACACCTACTCACTGGAATCCGCTCAGTCTACTGACCAGTGTATCTAGTAATTACTTTGATGAATTCATTTGTTCCTTTCAGCTATTTGTACAATGCTAAGTATTTTGTACTGAGGGGCATATTTTAATGAACTATGAAAATATCTATTTGATTTAAATTTGGGCTAGTTTGCACACTGCTTTGTTTTAGCTTATGTTTTCTTTTACAATATGTGTGCACACACGTGTGTGTGCATTTGTGTGTATGTGTGTGTGTGTGAAGGTGCATTCATGTCCACACATGTGTGTGTATATGGGGAGCAGATATTTAAATCAGGAATCATAGTCCTTTGCTCTTCCACCTTACTCACTGAGACAGCATCTCTCACTTGAACCCACATTGCCCCAATATACATCTGGGGAATTTCCCACCTGTGTGTGGTGGTTTGAATGAGTGTCCCCCACAGGCTTTAAATATTCAGACATTTGTCTCCAGTTGGTGGCATGGTTCTTGGAGGTCTTAGAAGGTGTGGCCATGCTAGAGGAAGTATGTCACTGGGGGCAGGCTTAGTGAGTTTAGCAAGCCATGTGGTCTCCAGTTGTTCTCTCTGCTTCCTGTGCTCTTTGCGAGATGTGACCCTCAGCTTGCTGCTGCAGTCTCCAGCTGCCATGCCTCCCACCACAATGGACTCTAATTCCCTGGAACCGTCAATCGTAAGCTCAAATAAACTCTTTCTTTCATAAGTTCCTTGGTCATGGTGTTTTATCACAGCAACAGATAAGTGACTAATACACTGTGTCTTTCAAATATGGAATTATAGGGGACCCACCATGCCTGCCTAGCATTTACATGGGGTCTGGGATCCTGAGTCCAGTTCTCAGGCTTGTGTGGCCAGCACTTTAACCACTGAGCAATCTTTCCAGCCCAGAACTTTAATCTTAAGACTACAACTGAAAGAATTTTCAATTGTCCTTTTTGTTAAAGTCTTGCTACTATGCAGCTGGAGGGAGATAGGTCAGAGGATAGACTCTATTAGGCCAAAGATGGACTGGAGAGTATACTGGAAAAAGAAGTATTCTTTTAAAAAGTTAAAGAAGAAAAGTATTGAAAATATATTGAGCTATGGGCTGGAGAGATGGCCTAGTGGTTAAGATCACTGACTGCTCTTGCAGAAGACACAGGTTTGATCCCCAGCACACACATGGTGGCCGAGAACCATCTGAAACTCCAATTCCAGGAGAACTCCAGTTCCAGGGGAATCCCACACCCTCTTCTGACCTCTGTGGCATTTCACGACATGGGTGCACAAACCTGCATGCAGACAGTACATTCATACACATACAGAAATAAAAAAAAAATTAAAAAAAGAAAATATATTGAGCTAAAAAGCACCTTAAACAGTTACAAAATAACAATATAACAGGAGGATTAACTCACCCCCTCAAAGCAGAAAGAATGTCATGAAACTGAGGGTAGATAATTATTTAAAGAGAAAGAAATTAGAAACAACCAGACACTAAATTTGTTATTCAAAGTAACAAATCCTTGTTAAGAAAGACCAATGAGATCTTTTCAGTGTTTTCACTTCCTTCCGGAGTTTGTCATTTTCTCCCTCTAGATCTTTCTGGCTTTTGTCATTCTCTCTCTCTAGGTCTGTCTTGAGTTTTTCATTCTCTCTTAGTTCTCTCACTTGTTCTTTATATTCTTTGATTTCTTTGGATATGTCTGCAATTGTTCCTCTAAGATATGTGTCCTGGGCCATTCCCAGGGGGATCCCACCATAGGAATCTCCCACAGGGTTGGTAGAGCTTGGTGTGGAATTATCCTGCATCTTTCCCATGTTGTCCCTTTGTCGTGTCCCTGGCATGTGGGTTTTCCTTTGCCTGTATTCCAATGGAACTGAACGAAAAAGACAATACAACACAACAAAACTTGTGGGATACTTTAAAAGCAGTCTTGAGAGGGAAATTTATGCCCCTAAATGCCCACATCAAAAACAACAACAACAACAACAACAACAAAAAAAAAACTGAAAGGGAACAAGTAAACTATCTAACACTGTAGCTAAAAATACTTGAGAGACCAACAACAAATGAGCCCTAACCCCAACAGACAGGAAGAAATAACAAAAATCAGAGCAGAAATCAATGAAATAGAAACAAAGAAAACAATACATAAAATCAACAAATCAAAAGCTGGTTCTTTGAAAAAATAAACAAAATAGGGGCTGGAGAGATTGCCTAGCGGTTAAGAGCACCGACTGCTCTTGCAGAAGACCCGGGTTCAATCCCCAGCACCCACATGGCGGCTGAGAACCGTCTGCAACTCCAATTCCAGGAGAACTCCAGTTCCAGGGGAATCCGACGCCCTCTTCTGACCTCCGCGGCACTGCACGACACGGGTGCACAAACCTCCATGCAGACAATACATTCACACACATAAATAAATAAATAAATAAAATAAAATAAATTTTAAAAAAAATCTTAAAAAACGAAAACAAAAAACCAAATAGACAGACCTCTAGCCCAGTTAACCAAAACAAAAAACAAACAAACAAACAAACAAACAAAAACAGAAAAAACAAAAAAAGAGAGCAACTTCAAATCAATAGTATTTGTGATGAAAGGGGAAACATCACAACAGACAAAGAAAAGATCCAGATGATCGTATGGGAATACTTCAAAAATCTACACTCCACTAAATTTGAAAACCTAAGAGAAATGTATGAATATCTGAAATCCTGGGAACCAAAAAAACTTAACCAAGAAGAGATGGACAGTTTAAACAGAGCCATAAAATTGAAGATGAAATTAAAAACATCCTAACCAAAAAAAGCCCCAGTCCAGATGGTTTCATGGAAGAATTCTATAAAACATTTAAAGAGGTCCTATAACCATTACTACTCAAACTTTTTAGAAAGACACAGAGGGAATTCTCCTGAACTCCTTCTATGAAGCCAGCATCACTCTAATACCAAAACCAGGCAAAGATGCAAGCAAAAAAGAAAGCTATAGACCCATCTCACTAATGAACATAGATGCAAAAATTCTCAACAAAAGACTTGCAAATCGCGTACAGACCCACATCAAAAATATTATCCATCATGATCAAATTGGATTCATACCAGAGATGTAGGGATGGTTCAACATACATAAATCAATAAATATCATAAAACACATAAATGGACTGAATGACAAAAACCACACAATCATCTCAATTGATGCAGAAAAAGCCTTTGACAAGATCCAGCATCCCTTCATGTTTAAATTCCTAGAAGGAATAGGACTGAAGGGAACATTCCTCAACATGATCAAAGCCATATATGGCAAACCCACTGCCAACATCATCCTAAATGGAGAAAATTTTGAACCATTTCCCTTAAAGGCAGGAACCCAGCAAGGTTGCCCCTATCATCACTCCTCTTCATCATAATGCTTGAAACACTTGCTAGGGCAATAAGATAAGAAAAGGAAATGAAAGGAGTACTAATCAGAAAAGAAGAAGTTAAGCTATCCCTTTTTGCAAATGATATGATAGTTTACCTAAGAGATGCTAAAAACTCCACCAGAAAACTTCTAGAAATGATTACGAGTTTTAGTAAAGTGTCGGGCTACAAAATTAACCTAGAAAAATCAGTAGCCTTTCTTTACACCAACAATAAACAAATGGAGAAGGAATATAAGTAGGCCTTCCTACTCACAATAGCCTCAAAAATAATAAGATACCTGGGAACAAACCTAATCAAAGATACCAAAGACCTCTACAACAAAAATTTTAAACCCCTGAAGAAGGAGATCAAAAATGACAACAAAAGATGGAAAGACCTCCCATGCTCATGGATTGGGAAAATTAATGTAGTAAAAATGTCCATTTTACTCAAACTGAGATACAGATTCAATGCAATACCAATTAAAATCCCTATGAGCTTCTGCACAGACTTGGAAAAAAATCCTTAAATCCATATGGAAAAACAAAAGACCCTTAATAGCTAAAGTAACCCTGAGTGAAAAATTCAACACAGGGGGGTTGATCTACCAGATTTCAAACTATATTACAGGGCCATAGTCATAAAGGCAGCCTGGTACTGGCACAAAAACAGACCTGTTGACCAATAGAATAAAAATGAAGATCCAACCTTGAGCACATACAATTTCAGCCACCTCATATTTTACAAAGGGGTAAAAAAACCTCAATGAAGGAAGGATAGCACCTTCAGCAAATGGTGCTGCAAAATTGGATCACCATTTGTAGAAGAACAAAATTAAACTCCTATCTCTCACCCTGTACAAAAATAAACTCCAAAAAGATCAAAGATCTCAATGTGAAGCCTGAAACCCTGAAGGTGATAGAAGAAAAATTTGGCAACAACCTACAAGACATAGGCATAGAAAACCTCTTTCTAAATCAGACAGCAGCTGCGCAGGAAATAAGGTCAACTGTTGACAAATGGGACCTCATCAAACTCAAAAGCTTCTGTACAGGGAAAGAAATAATCAAGAAAGTGAAGAGAAAACCCACAGAGTGGGAGGAAATCTTTATCAGGATTATTTTTCTAAATCTGTGTAGAAATTCATGGGGATTTTAATTGAATTTGCATTGAATCTATATCTTATATCATCTCAATTGATGCAGAAAAAGCCTTTGACAAAATCCAGCATCCCCTCATGCTTAAAGTCCTAGAGGGAATTGGATTGGAGGGATCATTCTTCAATGTAATCAAAGCCATATACAGGAAACCCACAGCCAATATCATCCTAAATGGAGAAATGACATAAGCATTCCCTTTAAACGTAGGAACTTGGCAAAGCTGTCCCCTGTCACCACTCCTCCTCAACATAGTGCTTGAAACACTTGCTAGGGCAATAAGGCAAGAAAAGGATATTAAAGGAGTACTAATTGGAAAAGAGGAAGTCAAGCTATCCCTTTTTGCTGATGATATGATTGTTTACTTAGGGATGCTAAAACCTCCACCAGAAAACTCCTAGAAATGAATAAGAGTTTCAGTAAAGTGGCAGGATACAAAATTAACCTATAAAAATTAGTAGCCTTTCTTTACACCAACAACAAGCAACTGAAGAAGGAATTCACAGAGACCTTCCCACTCACAATAGCCTCAAAAATAAAATGCCTAGGAATAAACCTAACCAAAGACACCAAAGTCTCTACAAAAAATTTTAAACCCCTGAAGAAGGAAATTGAAGAAGACATCAGAGGATGGAAAAACCTCCCATGCTCATGGATTGGGAAAATTAATATAGTAAGATGTCCATTCTACCCAAACTCTTGTTCAGATATAATGCAGTCCCAATTAAAATCCCCAAGAGTTTCTTCACAGGTTTGGAAAAAAGTCCTTAATTTCATTTGGAAAAACAAAAGACCCCGAATAGCCAAAGCAGCCCTGAATGAAAAGAACAATACAGGGGGGATCTCTATACCAGACTTCAAACTATACTACAGGCTCAATGCTTGGGTTCTTTTTTTATTTTTTTAAATTTATTTATTTTCTATGTGTATGAATGTACTATCTGCATGTGGGTTTGTGCACCTGTGTTGTGCAATGCTGTGGAGGTCAAAAGAGGGTGTCGGATTCCCCTGGAACTGGAGTTCTCCTGGAATTGGAGTTACAGACGGTTCTCGGCCACCATGTGGGTGCTGGGGATTGAACCCAGGCCCTCTGCAAGAGCAGTCGGTGCTCTTAACCGCTAGGCTATCTCTCCAGCCCAATGCTTGGGTTCTTAAAAAAAAACTATACTACAGGGCTATAGTCATAAAAACAGCTTGCTACTGGCACAAAAACAGACCTGTTGACCAATGAAACAAAACTGAAGATCCAAACTCGAGCACATACTATTTCAGCCATCTCATATTTGACAAGGGGGCCAAGAAGACACAATGGAGGAAAGACAGCATCTTCAGCAAGTGGTGTTGGCAAAACTGGATCACCCCTTGTAGAAGAATGAAATTAAACCTCTACCTCTTGCCCTGTACAAAATCAACTCCAGCTGGATCAAAGACCTCAACGTGAAGCCCAAAACTCTGAAGGAGATAGAAGAAAAAGTTGGCAGCAGTCTACAAGACATAGGCATAGGAAAAGGCTTCCTAAATCAGACAGCAGCTGTGCAAGAGTTAAGGTCTACAATTGACAAATGGGACCTTATTAAACTCAAGAGCTTCTGTACATCAAAAGAAACAATAAAGAAAGTGAAGAGAAAACCCATAGAGTGGGAGAAAACCTTCACTGCAGATACATCTAACAAAGCATTGATTTCCAGAGTATATAAATGATCAACTTTCTATAAATTGATCTATAATTTGAGGAACTCACTTAGGATCAAAATCCCAAAAGGCATATTGCTATGTTTTTTTTTATTTACTTTATTGGAATGCCATTAGGTGATTTTAAAGATCACAGAGACAAGAGTAGTTGAGCATTTCTGAAGAAAATGAAAGTAGAATAAACAATGGGGTCTACTATAAATCTATTAGACTAGGATAGCAGAGGGCAAATGGAGATCCTGCAGCCTTAGGAACTCTCTAAGCCCATTCCCAGTGATGTGCTTCCTCCAGCATGGCCACACCTCGTCGTAAAAGAGGGCCACAAACTACTTGGATCCTATGGGAGACAATCTCATTCAAACCTATACCTTCCATGTTTTGTTCTAGTTCTTCCTTTAAAAGGTTACTCCTGAACAAACTGTCAGCCCATGAAAGGAAATAGCCAGAATTGACCAGAATCCAAGTCAACAGCTCCAGAGAGAGAGGACAGTTTTACTTCTCATCCACCTGTGCCCCTTTTCTAAGCCTAGGGAACAATCTGTTGAAGAGGGGGTGTGTGGTAGAATGTAAAGGCTGTGTTTGGGGTGAATGGTGAAACTACAGCTATGTAGTCTGGACACTCATTTGATCAACTTGATTGAACAAACAACCTGTCACCCCCCACTGAATGGTGGGACTGTGGGGGTTTGGGCACAACAGTCTGTAGATTGGTTCTGCAAGAAGGATGCTTATACTCATGGATTATCACTTATAGCTAAAAAATGAAAAAAACCCTGAAAGATGCAGGACAGTTATGGCAGAATACATGATCTGGGATGGGGTGGGGGAAGGAAAAGGGAAATATGCCTGATCTGAATTGGAAAATGATGTACGAAATGCACAAACCATCAATAAAAATTAAATTAAAAAAAATTCATGTCTAAATTTTCAATACCTGCTGGAAGATGGCCTTATGTCTGCAGTGACCTGAAGAAATTAGGCTAATTTTAATAGATTATAATATTTTGATCAAATAAATTTAATAATTTATTGCTTTCAATTCAAAACTGCCTAAATCAAGAACTTTTGCTTGAATGAAGACAAAAGAAAACTGGTAGCACATCCCCCAAACTATCTGTTTTTATTTTAATTTATTTATATTTTATGTGTAAGTGATTGCCTGCATGAATGTTAGGGCACCCATGTACTGCAAAGCCTGCAGAAGCCAGAAGTGGGCATTGGGTCTGCTGGAACTGGGGTTACAGATGGGTGATAGCTGCCACATAAGTGCTGGGAACTGAACCTGGATCCTCTGGAAGAGCAGCCACTGAGCCATCTCTCCAGCTCCCAAACATTTGTTTTATTTTTTGTTGTTGTTAATTAATCAACAATTAATTGTGCACCTGAAATTTGGTTTTGTTTTTTGTTTTTATATTGAATTTTTATGTGTTTCATCATAAATAATTTTTCATTCAGCCTTAATCACCATTATACCCACTTCTCCCTTGGCTCCTGGAGTTCACACCCGTCATTCCTGCTAGAGTCCATTGTGCCAAATTACTCTCCCTGCTCACTCCTCAGTGCCTGCTCCTCTCCTGAGCTCTAGTTAGCTTATCTGGGAGTCTCTTTTCTAATAAAGGCTAGGTCTTGTTCACCTGACCACCATCAGCTGCCAATATTCCTCAGCCAAGGTTGGGCTCTGCTACCCATTTCTACAGTTCTATGCTGGGTTTTTGTCCAGCTGAGCTTACATGGGTCTTGTGCCTGCTGATACCAATGATGTAGGTTCCTATGAACCAGGTCCTAGAAGCTTGTAGGATTCATTTCCATTTGGTCTTGCATTACCTCTCTGGCTCTTACAATCTTTCCACCCCCTCTTCCACAATGTTCCCTGAGCCTTGGGTGGGTGAAGCTGAATATAGGCAGCCTGTCCATGGAACCACACTCTGTAGACTCCTAATATTCAGGGTTTAGCCATCCAGGCTATTTAGGGTTCCTGGTCTCCTGTTGCATGGAGGAGCTTCCTTAATGAGAATTAAGAGGTGGTTAATGCATTCTTGGGTCCTTGTTCTATGGTGCTTGGGTCTTATGTGTAGAGGCTGCATTGTAAATGTGTCACCTAGGCATAAGCCATTCACAGTCCTCGTCTGTGTGTGTCCATTTGTGGGACTCTGTACTATTCTTATCTGATGCAAAAGAAGCCTCCTTTCTGAGTAGTGTCTGGAATATTTGTCTGTAAATATAAGGGTACTTCTTTTGGTGTTAGTAAAATGTTACCTTAGCCTAGGGATGTGTCTACCTTGTAGAATTGTCTCAGATCTATGAGGTTTCCAGATGTGTGCATCTGGCTATGTTAACATTACTACACATGAGTTTCCTTCCACTGAGTGTGTTTTAGGTCCAATTGGTTAGTCACTGATTTTCTCCAAGATAGAAGTGCTGCTATTACACCGATGTTGTATGCTGTGCTGGTCATGAGGTAGATGTTTGGGCTTGAGGATGATGTTAGACCATTTATTGATCATTGCCTTTAGTGGCTTGCATAGTGCTCTCCACAGCTATGAGAGCTAGCCTTCAGGGGTGATGGCTTCCAAGTCAGATCCTGCTCCATTGCTCAAGATCTAGTCTTCAAAGTATGTCCTGTCTTACAGCAATGGGGTCTTGTCTTCGGGGTCTGGGAGGCAATCAAAGGCTGTGGCAATAGCCTGTGTAATTTTGGGAGTCTCTTGGACTACTCTGGCCAAAGGCTCAAAGGAAGGTTTCTCCTGTCTGGCACTGCTTATTGATATGCATCTTCATTTTTCCATATGGACTCATGCAGAGGTATTGTGTATGTATTTTGTCAATACAAAATTGTTAGAGTAATATGGTTCTCTCAAGATTTTTAACCTTGCAAGACATTATCTCTCCTCTCTCCCTTTACCTGTCAGGCTCTCCCTCCATGTCTTCTCCATGTCTTCTCCATTTAAAGTATTCACATTTCTCCCTTGATACTGCTGTCTCCTATGGCCCCACTTCTCTTGGGCTCCTTTCCCTTCCCTTATCCCCCACCTTCCTTCTATAATCCTCCCAGTCTCTTCTCATTTAGATACTCTGATTTTATCCATTCCTCCCCAAGTATCACCTGTCACCTACTAGCCTCTGCCTCAGGTTCCCTCTTTCCCTTTACCTTCCTGGTTCCTTTTCATTTACCTGGTTCCTGCACTTACATCTGGATATATACTTACTTATAAGGATTTGGTGCTAGGATCCACAAATGAAGTACAATATACATGGCTTGTATTTCTGAGTCTGTATTACTTCGCTTAGCATAACAGCTTCTAGTTCCATCCATTTACCTGTAAATTTCATGATGTTGTCTTTCTTCACCACAGCATAGAACTCCACTGTGTAGATGTACCACATTTTCATTACCCACTCATCCATCAAGGGACATGGTGTTGCTTCGCTATTGTGAAAAGACTTGCAATAAATATTGTTGTGCACGTATCTCTATAACAGGATGAATCCTTTGGGTATGCACCTAGGAGTGGTATAACTGGGTCAGGTGGCAGGTTCATTTTTAGCCTTTTAAGAGTTCTCCACACTGCTTTCCATAGGGGGTGCACAAGTTTGCATTCCCACCAGCAGTGAAAAAGTATTCCCCTGTCCCCACAATCTCTCCAGCATTTAGTACCATTTGTTTTCTTGTTTTCATTATTATTATTATTATTATTATTATTATTATTATTAAACTTTTTCCATAGGTCATACATCATTTCTCGTTTGAATCTAGAGTCCCTTCCCTATCCATGCCCTGCATCCCACCCAAGTCCCTGCATTCTGCCATACATGTCTGGCATCTTTTTCTGAGTCTTTCCAGAATTTTTTTTCTTCAGTTCTTTTGTTGTTGTTCTTTCCAACTTGTATTTCTTGATCATGGCCAGTCTTATGGGGTAAGATAAAACTTTAAAGTGTTTTTAATTTGCCTTTCCTTAATTGCTAATGATATTGAACACTTTTTTTTTTACCAATTTTTATTGAAGTTTTGTGCATTTTATACCACATTTCTTAATCAAATCTAGACCCGTCCCCCCTCCTGCTCCCCATCCCTCCAGAGCTCATGCATTCTGCCAGAAATGTCTTTCATCTTTTTCTCAGTCTTTTTAAAAATTTTCAATGCAGAAGTTTATCATTTTGGGAAGACATTTGCTGTTTCAGTCAGAACTTTGACCCAGTCTTTTTGTTGTTGTTGTTTCTTCCAATTTGTATCTCTCTAAATTATGCATATACACACACCACACGTATACCAAGGTTATGATGTCTGAAAATAAACTATAAGTTAATTCTAAAATATGTTTAGAGATTCACATTTTGATAGTAGATTTATATGCAGGTAAAAAAAATTACATTCCTACATTACATATCAAGTTGATAAGTAATATCAGGTATTATATTTACTACAAATGAAAGAAAAAAAATAATTATTCAATTTGCTTTCCAACTAAGGATTTGGTGCTAGCATCCACAAATGAGGGATACCATTCATCGTTTATTTTTCTGGGGTGGTGTTACTTCACATAGCATAATGGCTTCTAGCTGCATCTATTTACCTACAGAGTTCATGATGTCATCTGTCTTTACTGCTGCATGGAATTCATTCCTTAGATGTCGGACACCTAGGTTGGTTCTGTAGCTCAGCTATTGCAAAGTGTGTTGCAATAAGCATTGATGGGCGAGCATCTGTGATCTCGTGGTCTCATTAATCGCAATGACCATTCAGCTAGGGGAACTTGTTATGTCAGTTCTTTATACCACTTTGCTATGTTTTGGACATAATTTGAATGTCCCCCAAGTCTTCTATGTTTAATCACCATTGTGGAAGATTTAAGATGAGAGAAGCTCAACCCAACTCTGGTGTTTGGAGGTGGAGCCTTTGGAAGGTCATTAGGATTAGATAAATTATTACGATAAAATCCGAATTATTGAATTCTAGTGGCTTTAAAAGAAGAGGGAAAGCGATCACACACACATACACACACACACACACACACACACACACACACACACACACACACACTGCATGTATTCCTTATCTTTGAGGACATGATACTATGAGGATCTTTGAGCTGTCCAGGGAGAGGACTATCACTGATTAGTCACCTTGACCTCTCACTTCAAGAACTCTAAGGCAATTAACTTCTTTTATCAAGTAGTTGCCTCCATTACTATGTTTTAGCAAAGAAAAACAGACTGTACATACTTGATGTTCTTCTGTGAGTAGAAACAAGGCCCAGAGTCATGCTCTTCAGCTTAAGAGTTGGTTCCATCTGACTAAGTGCCCTTCTCATGTGTCTGAATCTCGTGGGAGGGGAGCCCTCACCGTGGCTCCCATGGCATTTGCTGTTTCAAGTCTCCAGTGGCATGTTAATAATTTTGCTGTCCCAGAGGACTGGATGGAAAGAATCTGTCCAAGTATTGAATGGGCTACTTCTACAAGGTAAAAAGACGTATTTGTCTCTAGAGAGGATTTTAGAGGAGAGAGAAGCCATGTTTACTTTGGGGCATATTTCATACAGTTTTGATATTGTGATGGGCAGAAACATGTCAGCTTTGGAAGGTTCTTGGACTTTTTGCTTAAAAAAAGTCATTATGCTAAGTGAAGTAACACAGTCCCAGAAGAACAAATGGCGAATGGTTTCCCTCATTTGTGGGTGCTGACACCAAATCCCCAGTTGAAAGGCAAGCGAACAACAGTATTGTTATATTTCTTTTTATCTGAAAGCAACTATGTTGTTATAATGTGAATCTCTTAAAGGGCTCTAGAATTGACCCTCCATTTATTTTCAGACTCTGTAATTACTGTATATGGGTGGAAGGTAAGTATTCATATTTTTGAGTAATATAAAATTAAAGGGGGGAAATGTGAATTCCCAAACATATTTTAGAGTCAACATACAGTTTATTCCCAGAGGTCATAATTTTGATGCATATGTGATGATTATATAGGCATTTGTTGGAGCAATGCAAAGGGGAGGGAAAAACAACAACATAAGTACTGGGTTAAAGAACTGAATGATATGGTTGAACTCTGCCCAAAACAACAAGCCTTTGCAGGGAAAATCTTTGGAAGGACTGAGAGAAAAATGCAAGACATGTACGGCAGAAGGCATGAACAGGGGTGAGATGGGGGAAGGGAGAGGGGAATGTGTCTAAATTGGACTGAAAGATATTGAATGAAATATACAATTCATCAATAAAAGTATAAAAAAGAGGGGCTGGAGAGATGGCCTAGCGGTTAAGAGCGCCGACGCTCTTGCAGAGGACCCGGGTTCGATCCCCAGCACCCACATGGCGGCTAAGAACCGTCTGTAACTCCAATTCCAGGAGAACTCGAGTTCCAGGGGAATCCCACACCCTCTTCTGACCTCCACGGCATTGCACGACACGGGTGCACAGACCTGCATGCAGACAATACATTCATACACATACAAAAAAAAAAAAGTATAAAAAAGAAAAATGGTCATTTATTTATTAAAATGTATAAATTAAATACATCACATTTATATAACTGGTGAAGGCAAAGCTCTGTTGAACTTGAACCTAAATTAATTTTAATACAATAAAATACAAATTCTTGTTAAAGAATAGGTGGGTGTTGGGGTTGGGGAGATGGCTGAACAGTTAAGAGCACTGGGGCTGGAGAGATGGCCTAGCGGTTAAGAGCACCGACCGCTCTTGCAGACAACCCGGGTTCGATCCCCAGCACCCACATGGCGGCCGAGAGCCGTCTAAAACTCCAATTCCAGGAGAACTCCAGTTCCAGGGGAATCCGACACCCTCTTCTGACCTCCGCGGCATTGCACGACACGGGTGCACAGACTTGCATGCAGACAGTACATTCATACACATACAGAAATAAATAAAATTTAAAAAAAATTAATAAAAGAAAAGAGCACTGGCTGCTCTTGCAGAAGACGTGGGTTCAGTTCCCAGCACCCCCATGGTGACTAGTAACCACCTGTAACTCGTGGGCCAGGGGATCCGAGGCCCTCTTCTGGACTCCTTGGATATTGCATGACATGGGTGCACTTAAACACGTACAGGCAAAACCCCTACATACAAAATAAAAATAATAAATAAAATATTTTTTAAAAGAAGAGGTGAATGCTTCCTCCCACTAAAACAAATTGATTTGGGAGAATTTTAGGGATAGAAAAAGTTAAAAACAATTTGAACAATCATTTGCTTTAGGAGAAGGGTAACATGACACTTTTTTAAAAACTAAAACCAATGCAAGAGACTGTTTTCCTTGGTCAGTCTTTGTGGTTTGTGGGGCAGAAACTGTAATATTTCTTAGTGGCCACAAGGGGGAGACAAAAACACCACAGGCATCACAGAATGTGTTCTATTGGGCTCATTCATCATAGAAATTATTGTATCCTTAGCTCTATTTGTTATTTCATTTTCACAGTATTTACTAGCAGCAGGATCTTTGGTAGTCGACTTAGTGTGATTAAATATTAATGTTCTGCTTTATGGAATTATTTGTCTATTCTCTTAAGTTAATGGCTGCATTATATTCAGGGACACACATAAAGGTAGGGTCTTTTTATCTTTTCTTTAAAGTGCATAATTATTTCCTTAAACTATCTTAGGGTGGCTTCTTACCTTGAAATTCATCCAATTTTTAGGACTGAAGGCTTTTCAAATATTGGACCTAACACCCTATGAAAAGCTATGGGGTGGGGCTGGAGAGATGGCTCAGTGGTTAAAAGCACTGTCTGCTCTTAGAAAGGACCTGAGTTTGGTTCCCAGCATCCACATGGTGGCTAAAACCATTTGTTACTCTAGTTCCATGGGTCCAATGGATGCCCTTTTCTGACCTCAGCAGGCATTGCACAACGCAGGCACATTTATGTACATACAGGCAATACACTTATACACATAAAACAAAAATAATTTAAAAAAGGAGAATCTTCTTGCTAGTGCTCTCAGACATAATGATGATGATGTAGGAGTGTTTTCAGGAGTGATAAAGAGCCTAAGCTTCACACCATCTTCCTCCAAGACTCCCAGGTCTCATTTTTGATTCATGGGTCTTTGAAGCCCTTTAGTCTGGGTGAAGAGGGGATGATTATACCGTAAGACATGCCCACACCTTGGATGAATGACTTTTATCCTTTAGTTGTCAATGTTTGAGTAACTAGAACCTGCTTGGTTTTTAGCAAACAGAATTTATTCATTCTGTGATCCAGAAGCCACACACAAAGTTTGATGCATGGAGAGCTGCAGGCCCTGACCGATCCAACAACAGTTTAGCCCTATATTGTCTGAGGGTTTGGGCTCCAATTTCTTGGGTCAGAAATGTAGTTTCCCTGTTTATTTGCTTCATATCTATGTTTTCTTGTCTATAAATGGGGACAGTGATATGACTTACTTTCAGGACTTCTATGAGAGAAAATAGGAACAAACCACTTTAAAGAGCAAAGCAGTTTATTGACAGCCACTTGATATACACTGATGTCTTTCAGAGACAATGCATGCTAGGGTATAGAATTTTAGGTTGTTTGTCTTCAGTGGGGTTATACAATGTTGCAGTATTTTGTTATTTGTTGTTATAAACCTTCCATTAGGATATAGTTCCCAACCTGAGCCACAAATAACTAGCTCAGTTCTGAATAATGCTCGTTCATACATTCTATCTATTCAAATAATCTATTATGGATGATTTAAGAGAAATAGAGGGCAGACTGCATGGTCATCCTAAAGCCAACATCACTCTGGAATTTTTAATAGTGTTGAGACTGTTAAAGACTATGTTATTTTAAAGATGGACCAAATGCATTTTGCATTTTGGTATGCTCATGAAAAAGGAGAACATGGTGGTTTGACTATCTGTCCATAGGCTCCAAGCGTTTGGACACTTGTGCTCAGTTTGTGGTGCTCTTTGCTACAGGTCATGGAACCTTTAGGAAGCGTGGCCATTCTGGAGAAGCATGGCTCTGGGGGCTGACTTGAGAGGATCTGGGTTGCCTCTTCCAGTCTGCCTTCCTCTGCTTCCTGTGTCTTCGTTAAGATGTGAGTGCTGGCTTTCTGTTCCAGCCACCTCTAACCATCATACTTCCCTACCATGGTGGACTTTTACCCTCTGGAAACAGAAGCCAAATACGTTTTTCTTTCTATAAAAACTAAAATTAAAAAAATATGTGTCCTGTATTCAGCCAGAGTTTGTCTGACTGAAGCACACGGCACCTGGAGTTCTAGTCTCCACAGGACCAGGAAAGCAGTGTTTTTCTTGAAGGACGTTACTAAGTAAGGACAATTTACTTTTGAATCACTGTGAGCAGCTTTGCATGATTCTGGTTTCCTTAGTGAGGCTGCTTCTGTTGGATGTTGATTTCCAGCTCCTTACTTTTGCTAGTTCAGTAATAGAGAGCTAGTTGACTCGAGGCTACCCAGAGACTGGAAATAAAGGGAAGCAGCTTTGTTATTGCTGTTGTTATTGCTTCAGCCTCTCCTTTGACATGTAACTCTCAATAAAGATGATTGGATTTCTTCAGGCTGTTCTCTGTGAAAGGACAATAATTCAAGCAGTCTTCAGAAATTTGTTGGAAAACTAGAAAAAAATAAGGGTCCTACTTCAAGACTTCTAAGATGGAAGTGGCTAATCACACTGTTCCATTGGGCTGGCTAGGTTGGGTCCCCTTGGAAAGACGCAGGGTGACATTTTAAGTGGTGGCTGGGGGCAGGATGCACCCTCAGACTGAGCTCCCTTTAAATCCCCAAAGGGGAGCGCTTTCTTGTCTCTATCTTTCTGAAGTCTTCTAATCGGTTTGCTTACCTAGCTCACTGGCTTGAGAGATCGCTTACAATTTTAATTCTAATTTCCCGCCCCCACACAATCCCTTCTTTCTCAATCCATGGTTAGCATTTAAAAGTAATGCCGTTTTCCTTCACTGCACATAGGAATAAATAGAGATAACATTTTGTTTTTCATGAAGAAAACTTTTCTTGGCTTTTCAAATTAAAAATGAAACAGTAGAAAGGGTTGCGTATGTAAAAATGAAAGTTCTCCTGTAAGTCAAGCATGAAAGTTAACTATCTTCCATTGAAACTGGGAAGTACTCCAAGCTTATACAAACATTTTTTAAATGAAAGCTGGAAGAGCTTTGTCCAACTTACCTTCTTTTTAAGATAAAGACACCAACAAAAACCAACTTGGGGGAGGAAAGGGTTTATTTTATCTTAGATCTCCTATGTTACAGTTCATCACTGAGGGAAGTCAGGGAAGGAACCTTAAGGCAAGAGCTAATGCACAGACCACAGAGGAACTCGGTTTACTGGCTTGCTCCTCTGGCCTGTGCTCAGCCTGCTTTCTTATATAACCAAGGACCACCTGCATAGGATTGGCACCACCCACTGTGGTCTAGGTCTTTCTCCATCACTCAATAATCAAAGAAATGCCCCCACAGACATGGGCACAGGCCAATACAGTGAAAGCAATTCCTTGATTGAGGTTCCTTCTACCCAGGTGTGTCAGGTGGACAACTGCCACTGTCCAGCACAACTTCATACAGGATGTGTATGAAAAGGACATTATGAAGAAGAGGAAAGTCATGAAAGTGAAGAGTGTGTGCTGGACAGCTTCAGTATCAGCTTGACACACCTGGGTAGAGGGAGCCTCAAATGGGGAATTGTCCTCATTGGACGGGCCAGTGGCCACATCTGTAGGGCATTTTCTTTTTTTTTTTTTTTTTATGTGTATGAATGTACCATCTGCATGTAGGTTTGTGCACCCATGTCATGCAATGCCGCGGAAGTCAGAAGAGGGCGTCAGATTCCCCTGGAACTGGAGGTAAAGACGGTTCTCAGCTGCCATGTGGGTGCTAGGAATCAAACCCAGGTCCTCTGCAAGAGCAGTTGGCGCTCTTAACTGCTAGGCGATCTCTCCAGCCCCTGTAGGGCATTTTCTTGATTGATGTGTGAGGGCCCAGCCCATTGTGGGTGGTGTCACTCCTGGGAAGGTGGTTCTGTACTCTATGAGAAAGCAGTTGGAGCATGGGCCAGAGGAGCAAGCCAGTAAGCAGCATTCCTCCATGGCCTATGCTTCAGCTCCTGGCTCCAAGTTCCTGCCCTGAGTTCCTATCCTAGACTCCCTAAGTGATGAACTGTGACCTGGGAGATGTAAGAAGAATAAACCATTTCCTCCCCAAGTTGATACTGGTCAGAGTGTTTTGTCACAGCAATTGAAGAGAAACTAGAACAGAGTGTCAATTGAAAAGCAGCTGCCCTTTGGAAACCTTGGCCTGTGGCTCATCCCTTAGAGATGCACGGTGCCATACTGCTGAGAACATGGTTAGGGACTTTCCAATCTCATTATAATCCCCAATAAGGATTTCTGATGTATCTTAGCAATAGTCATAAGGTCAGACCTCTGTTTCAAAGCTCCAGTTAAGACAGCCTATGGGGCTGAAGAAATAACTTCTCATGTGTTAATTTCACTGATTCTTAATTTGGTACAATTCTTATTAGGGAATAAATCCCTGTTCCAGAACCTAATCACACAAGCAGACAAGGGAAATGTAAATTAAAAATAAAGTATCTGCATTACAGTTATTATTATTATCATACAAGAGAGAATGACATAGAAATATAATGCAGATGGAACTTGGAAAATTTTAGGACCTGATAATTTCAATAAAATAATTCATTCTTCCTCAAAAATATAAAAGAAACTCCTGAAAATGGCTCATAGTATTGTCAACCTAGAGTCCCAGAAAAAAAAAAAAACACAATCAAAAAAGAAAGAAGAACTGATAGAAAGCCAAGCTCACAAATCAGTCTGTGTCTAGAGGTGGAAAACAGGGAGTGGGAACTCTACTACTAAAATTTCTTTCTGGAAGAAATATTTTCCTGAACAGGGTGGATAAGGATGGTCTTTGAAGACAGAGAACAAGAACAGACATTAGCATTCCTTATCAGAAAATTCCCATCATTGCAGTCTCGTTTGTATTGTTAATGCAGGAAATCCCCACAGCAAACCTGGTATGTGACAGGCCCATGCATGTGGTGATAGGCACAGCTGTGACTAAGAGATGCAGACTCTGCACAGTGCAAAAGAATACACAAGTGATCACCAAGCTGATGTCTGATGTATAAGGAAATCACAGACTCTGTCAGAAGCTGAAGCTCAGGAATGTGGCCTGAGAAATGATTTTTAGGCTAAGAACAGAAGAAGATGAAGGAGGAGGAGGAGGAGGAGGAAGAAGAAGAAGAAGAAGAAGAAGGAGAAGAAGAAGAAAAGGAGGAGGAGGCTTTAAAATTACTGATATATCAATCTAAATTAATATGAATAGGTCCTTTTTCAAAGCCACAGGTAGCTCACAGAATGTCTGAGTGAACTGGGAAAGGCTCTCGCAGAGGCTAGATGCCCCCACCCACCATGACCCTTCAGTTTGGGTCCCCAAGTGCCGCACCTTTCTTTCCAGAACAAGATTTTATTTTATTAAATCCAAAACTAGAAAGTATTGGTTACTTTGGTTACTTGGATAAGAGATGAAATGTATGTGGATAACTCTAGTTCCAGGGAACACAATGCCCTCTTCTGGCCTCCATGGTTATTGCAATGTGAGGGTACACTTTTGTGCATGCAGGCAACACGCACACGCGCGCGCGCGCGCGCACACACACACACACACACACATAAGTTAGAATATTTTCAAAAGATTACGGGCCATTTATTTATGGGCTATTTATATTTGAGGTTAAAATTAATGGACTAATTCATGGGAAAAAATTAAAATTCTAAATTCTTATGGTAAATACATGTCATGGTTATGACTATTTACTTCTAAAAATATAATTCTGGGGCTGGAGACATGGCCTAGCAGTTAAGAGTGATGACTGCTCTTTCAGAGGACCCAAGTTTGATCCCCAGCACCCATGTGATATACATTTCACCAGCCTGATCTAGACCACCTTAGATCACTTGAACTAGTCAAGATCAGAAGGTATGGCTGAGATGTGCTAGATTGGGATTCCGTGACTACTTCTGTTAGGAGTGGGCTAAGCCCTACCACACCATACAGAAGAACTAATGGGTCTATTACCCCAGTACAAGGAAGCTCACGAGAAAGAAAACAAAGCACACCTATTGCTTTAGAACATTTTATTCTCTTTTTTTGGTCTTTTTGATTCTTAATAAGTTTTTGTAGACTTTAAATTATATAATTGTGGGAGTAAAGGTTTCAGAAATCATGATTATATCTATTATGAGCAGAAAACTGGTTTTATGTATTCAAAAGTAATCTGTGAACATTGAAGTCACAGGCAAATAATCATGAGCATAGAACAAAAGGGGAGTCAGTCTGCAGGAGAGAGAAGGAACCACAGGCCGCAGAGGGAGGGGGTAGAAAGAGTCAGGTTTTGTTTCTGTCTCTTGGGCAACCCATTAAACCCACATTGCCCATCTACTTACTTCTTCCTCACTCCATGATTAAGAATACCAGCACCTCTAGAATTTAAATTCTATTTTTTTTTTAACTTCAGGCTGGATTTCCCTAATGGATTCCCTAAGATGAATCATTTGCTGACGTAAGAAGAAAATCAAGAGATAGAATGCTGTACAGGACTATCCTCAGAGCCAGACAGATGCCATCTTCCAAAGATCATCACCCCTGGCCTTGTCCATTGATTCCCCCATACGGAAGGAGGGGCAGGGAGGTAACTAGACCATCACCTAAGTATCTACCCACACCTTACAATCCTATGGTGGGCAACTCATCCCTAATTACATGTGGCCTCAGGGAAAGGTTAGAATATACAGGCTGGGAAAGACCAAGGGAGGTGGGAGATGGGGATGGGGGTGGGGAAGCCATCATGCCTGGATGAAGACTTTCCACATTGGACCTTGGCAGGAGAGTGCCCGACTCCTCACCCATTGCTCTGTAAGTCAGCCCAATAAACATACTCATTTCTGAGAGTATGCCACAATGGAATAGTTCCCCTGTTTGTTGTTGAAAGCAAGGGAGGAGGAGTGGGCTTGTTTATATCTCTCCCCCAGGGAAGAAGTTTTACCAACACAAAACCATTTAGAGGTTCAATTAGATGTTTAATCAAAATTCAGTAGTGAAGATGGCTGAACTTCCTTTCACCTATTTTCTGTGCAAATTTTTGTTTAAATTATAGATTCGTCAAAGATAACCTCCACAGGTTTACATGCTGTGAACTTCGTCAAAATCTGACATTTCCTCTTATTAGATATGTGACTTCAGAGGTTAATAATAACCTTAAGTATTGGTTTTGTCACAAATGAAATGCGGATGTTAATAGTGCCTGAATCAGAAGTCCATCAGAAAAATTATTTGTTCTCACTCATGGAAAACACTTCAGATAATGCCTGGGACGGGGACTGACTGCTCCTTATGAGTCAGGGGTCTTTGGTACTCTCTCATTTAGAAAAAAAATTCCAAGTGTTCCACCCGCTGTATGCCTGTTACTTCTGAGAACTCATGTAGGCACTCAGGGGGTGGTCCAGCCAGCAAGGCAGGTAGGCCAGACTGCCAGCCACTTCCTTCTGGACAGGCCAGCCCCAAGCTTCAAAGAAAGGGACCAGGTTCTTCTGCACAGCTTCGGAGAACTTCTTCACCCATAGATTCATCTTGCTAGCATTGTCTTCAGGGAGGCCAGAGAGGGTTTGGTAGTCGGCAAAGAGTTGGATGAATGGCTCCCACCCAAAGGTCTCCTGGAGCTGGGGAGAAGAGAAAGAACAGAATGCGTGTTGAGTTTCCCATGCTGGCTACAGCATGTACATTCAGACGTACGTTTCACAGCCAGTGATCACTTCCAGCAGCGTTATCTTCATCCTTGTTGCTTTCCTCTGTCTCCCAAAACTGCATCTGCATCTGCAACGGCACCTCCTTGGATCACTGTAGCTCTTGGCCATGATATTGTACCCCTCACCTAATAAAGAAGTTTCTGGAACCCTAACGTGTGAAGCATTATTCAATAAATGACAGTTACTATGATTAGTTTTTTGTTTTGTTTTGGTTTTGTCTTTTTTGTTTTTCGAGATAGGGTCTCCCTGTAGCCCCAGCTGCCCTGGAACTCACTCTGTAAACCAGACTGGCCTTGAACTCACGAAGATCTGCCTGCCTCTGCCTCCTGAGTGCTAGGATTAAAGGTGTGTGCCACCACGCCTGACACTATGATTAGTTTTAATAAAAGGTCTATATCCCTAGATCATAAGTGCTTTCCTCATCCTGAGTTGAGAAACTGTCACATTCTACATATCTGACTTGTCAGGACCCTCAAAGCTGGTGTCCACTAGCACCTTCAGGACATGAAGTAATACTTATCCTTTAACAGTTCAGATCTGTGACTATTGCAATGGTACTATTTTGCTGAGTGGAACACTGTAGGACAAAAAGGAAAGAATCAGGCATCCCAGCACTTGAGAGGCTGAGGCAGCAGGATTACCATGAATTTAAGAGCAGCTTGGGCCACATACTGTGCTTGAGGCTAGCCTTGGCTACAGTGCGAGAATAAGTTTCAAAACCTCAGATCCATGTGTATATGTATATCTATATAGAGAGAGACTGATAGTGAGAAAAGAAAGAACTAAGATTAAGATTATAGAAATTAATTAGCAGAGATCCCCTAATGCCTTCCCCCCTGTTTTATGGGTGAGAACTATGAATCTGGTATGTAAAGGACAGGATTTTCTCTTTATGTCATTATTGTATCCTCATTATCACTCATTTCTCTTGCTGTTTGGTGTCTGGCAGCCCTCCTGGCTTATGAATTAACACATCAATAAATTAAGCATCTATTAAACATGTAATATTTATGAGGTAGAAATCTGCACCATACCAGATGTTATACTGAGGCAGAGAAACAGATATAAATAGAGAAATTACTACATCATTTGGGTTGTCAAGGGGAGACGATGTCCAGAAGACAGGGACAACACAGAGATGAATTTGCACTAACCTGACAGGTAACAGTCAAACATGTCTGAGCATGTTTCAGAGGTAGAAAAGAAACATGGGAGGGACAGCCAGTATCAGCAAGATGTGCTCATGAGTTCAAGTGCAGTGGAGGAAGACTATGGAGCTGAGGAAGGGAGGGTGCGCAGTTGGGGAATGTTGCTGAAAGTCTGACCATGAGGGACCTTCTCAACTCTGCTAAGCGGCTTCACCCTGATTTGGCATATAAAAGTGCTTCAAAAGATGGATTATTAACATTTGGAGAGTAGTGTGGATAAGGAATTATTGAATGGGAGAAGATGTTAGAACAATGTAGCAGGCCAATGGACTAAGCTGAGGGAGGACTAGGGAAGACCACCAGAGTGAATGCGACTACGGCGAAGGCAAGCACAGCAGGACTCATTTGGAGAGAGCTCCAGCAGGTGGAGGGAGCAGGTGGTAACGAGTCCTTTTGCAGCGTTAGTGAACTGAGGTTAAGGGTTCCACAGAGAGTGGGTGGGTGTATAGAACAGAATTAGGGGCTTAAATTTATACTTCATTAAGGTTTATCTCTATGAGAAAGTTACTCATTGACTGACTGGGACCATCTCTCATTCACTCTTCAAAAATCAGTGAAAGGGAGAAATCAAGAGTATAGCAGTTTGTCATTAATTCCTGATTTTTAAGTTCTTTTTTTTTTTTTTTGTCTTTTCGAGACAGGGTCTCCCTGTAGCCCCAGCTGTCCTGGAACTCACTCTGTAGACCAGGCTGGCCTTGAACTCACAAAGATCCGCCTGCCTCTGCCTCCCAAGTGCTAGGATTAAAGGCGTGCGCCACCACGCCCGGCTGATGACCCAGCACTTAAGTGGGTCCTATGGAACATGTGGCTTAAATTCTTAATGAATTTCAGCCTCTGTGACCAGAGGACTTTGTAAGTCCTCTGTAAAGGGTGGCAGTAGACACTTCAGCAGGTCTGCTATGGAGCTCTTGCAGCTTTGATGGTTTTAAAACATTAAAGTTAGACTACATTGATGTAGTTTCACCATAAAGCATCAATAAAAAAATGTTAAAAAACAAAAAACAAAAAACAAAAAACAAAACCATTAAAGTTAGAAGCATAATTCTCAGAGGGTGACAGAGACAGATGCTAACCCCATAGCTGACTAGCTTCAGGATGCGGTGTTCCCCCACTGGATTGGTTGGTCAGTTACTTATTTAAACAATGCTTCTGATTCTAGGGAGGGGGATCACAAAAGTCTAGGACCCTTGTTAGTACATTTATTTCCTACAATGCCTACTTGTAATGCAGTTTCCCTGTGGGTGTGTCCTTGTCATTGTAAGATGTTAGCGCCCACTCAGTCCATAAAATGAAGGCGAGGAAATCAAAACAGAACAGAACAAAGACTACTATGGAGCAGTTATTATGCAGCAAAGGACAAAGCAAAGATTACTATGGAGCAGTTATTATGCACCAAAAGACAAAGCAGTGAGATGGAGATTTTGACCCAGTTCCAGGAATATCTGACTCAGAACTTTTGTTCTATCCCAAGTTCAAGCTAACACTGATAAATGTACTGTTTCATGTCTCACAGCACTTTTCACTTCCTCTTCTATGGCAAGATCATGGGTGGGGAGTAGAATAGGTGTCATTTTGGTCATTATAAATATATAACCTGAGAAGTGCCATCAGTGTCCCACATACAGGGGTGGTGGTGGTCCCTGAGTAGGTGAGAGTCATGGAGAACTTGGACGGCTCTGGGATACAGGACACTATAGTGCTGAGCAGGCCATCAGCCCTGCCTCCCAGCACTTCTGCTCAGTACCTGTAGATATGTCTCCAGAGCTGTCCACACATTCCAGTTACACAGGGGTGCGCCCATTTGAAGATGTTCTTTGATCCTCTTTTCCCGTTCTACAGGTTTCAGAGCAGGATGGGCCCGAGCCCTGGGGATCCCCAGGACTGTCTCGTGCACGTAGACTGACCAGAGGTTGCAGGTGGCCTCAGTGGTGTGTGGTGGAAACTCCCAGCCATGGCGCTGTTGGTTGTGGCCCAGCTCATGGATGGGTCCCCATAGGCCTTCGCTCCTCATCCTTGTCACACTGATGAGCTCCTGAACTGACTCCAGGTGGCACATGACGGGGTACCCCGAGTGCATCCAGCCTGGGGAAGTGAAGACAGATGGAGCATGGTAGCAGGGTTTGCCTTAACCTTTGCCCTCTGCTCCTTCCATTGTGGACCTTTCCCTTCTCCATCCTAGCTGTGTACAGGAATTCCAGAATATCTGTGTGGGTTGGAAAGCAGATGGCTGACCTGACCCCTTCCCAGCCTCTCCCAACTGAGTTTTGTCTTCTCCTCACTCTGACTCCTAAGAACAGGAAGATACTTTACATGTTTTGTTGTCTTGGGAGAGCTACCTTTTATGTGAGTCTTTTAGATTATGTCTATGTCTGCTGGATCACGGTCTGTGTCTGCATCTAACAAACTAGGGAAGTGTCAGTTTTCCTCCATCTGCCCCCAAATCAACATTGTCAACCAGATTTACACTCTATAACAGAAACAGCTCTGTACTTTTTTTATTGACAGGGAAATTAAGGTCCAAAAACATCTTCCTCCCAGCACAAGGCTTCTGAGGTTAATTTCCATCTTATGAGATTGCATCTTGCATGATGTCCGTGATTGACCTTTCACTTCCATCATGGCCATATAGCTGTGTCTTTCTTCCTTGTACATTAATAAAAAACATGCTTTATAAATCGTGGATACTACAAGAAAGTCAAAATAAAAACAAAACGGGGTTTACTGCCCTGGAGCACTCCCCTGGAGCACTCACCTGCTGAGATCTGCACATCTGCAACAATCCTCTCAGGTCGCTGGAAAGGGAAGGGCTGAGCTGCCAGCCTGGCTATGGCCTGCATCATCTCATCCCAGAGTCGGAGCAGCGGCTCTGGGTTCTGCAGAGTCTGGAGGCTTGCAGTTGGCACTGTCAGGATGATGTTTTCTGTAGCTAGTTCCCCCCAGGGGGCTAGGTTCTCCTGGACACAGCTCTTCCACTCCTCCAGAGATGTCCTACCTAGAAACAAAGAGCATGGAACCTACTGCTTACGTCCCCAGCGTCCCTTTGAGCTGAAAAACTAAACTGGGAACCCCAGAAGGAAAGCACTGAAATGAGGACCTCCTATCACGAAGTGCAGGTCTACAGCTATGTGGTGAACAACGCGTGGGCAGACATCTCTCTGTTCTACTCCGAAGTCTCTATGGACACAGGGTAATCTGCCTCCTGTCTGTACATTTTCAGTGAATGGTGCTTCCCTTTCCTCTCTACCAATCCTTGCTACTCTCCCTCTTCAACCATCCCATAATCACCAAGGCAGCTGCAGCTCCCTTCTTTCAATGCCCAGTCTACTCACCTAGCTTGTAGTATGGGGCAGGCACTGTCTTCCTGATAGAAACAGACACTGGGCCGAGTTGACAGCCCTTGGGCACAATGATGTACAGGAGACCACCCCAGAGACAGGAGACTGACCGCTGCGTCCTGTCCATACAACACCGGTGAGTTACCACAGGGGCTCGAGATAGCTTTTTGGCCTCACTGAGGTCATCAGTGTGACATCCAACCTGCACCTGGATAGAGAATTGCATCATACATGAGGAAGCTGAGCCCAAGGGTAGGGTCTTGCTAGGGGCATATGGAGGTTGGTGATTGTATATAAAACCCAGCTCCCCTTTTCTATGAGGGAATCTATGAAACTATAGCACTCCAAAATCACATAGATATATGTGGTTAAACACCAGACATAATTAAAGAAGGGCTTGCGTTGTTGTCTTACTACCAGGCAGAATCCTGGGTCCTTACACCAGACCTAAGTAGTGGATCAACTTTGATGTTACAAATGAGCCAGAACATCCCAGTATGCTTCTGTGACTAGGCAGGGGGCCATCCAGAGTGCATAGAATCTGACCTGAAAACAGATCTCCCCTCTGTCCAGGTCACCCTACCTGTTTGGTCTAGAGACTTGGGATTCCATTTTTCAGATTTAGGCATATAACTCCAGAGAGACTACTGATACAAAAAGAACCCCAAACAGTAGTGGGAAGCAATGCTCAGAGCTGAGAAGGCAGAATTTCAGTTCTGCATGGAAGGCATAATTTGTTGTGATGCTGGATTAAGCCCATGAATTAGGGGTCAAGATGAAGCAGTAAAACTCAGGCCTCTACCATCAGGAAAATAGGTGACTACTGGCCTATACTAGTTGCTTCTCTTCCTTTTCCCTGTGAGTAGGTAAAATTGGCTCAGTGGAAATCGGGCTTAGGACTGAGCCTGGGATTTGATATTAGTCGTTTGAACTCCTAGCTGTTCCATCTATGATCTACGAGGGGCAGAATAATCTCTCCTTGGGCTCCTGCTGCATAGACACAGTACGGCAGATGGAGATAACTCTGTGGTATGGGAAAGTCCTGGCTGTGTTTGGAGAGGTGTTGGCCATAGGCATCTAACCTCACCTTCAGGCCAGCAGAGGCAGCACCTTCAGACAAAGAGATCTCTGCGCTCTGTCCTTCCAGGAGGTAGAGCCCAGTGCTCATCCAGGCATCACTTTTACCTGAAAACCATCAAAGAGAAGACAGAGTTCTGTTTTCCCAAACTGCCCCCTGGAGCCTTCCGCGGGTGAAACTTCTCTTCCCGAGCCCCAAGTCATCTGAGTTTCCTGGACTCATCCTTCCTAGGCCTTAAGCAAAGTTTGTTTTCCTAAGGACAAGAACTTTCTAGGTCCTGCAAAGTCAGAAAAATCCCCCTTCCTCCTGGCCAAGGATGCTCTGGGACTCTCTGCTCTCTCTGTACCTGGGTTGGTTCCATTGATCTCCACGATGACGGGGTGCTCAGAGGGGCATAGATTGGAGGAAGAGGTGGCAAGCCCTCGTGTTAACTGGGAGCAATCAGTCCCTGAGTGTGCCAGTTCTGTGGCCAGAGAAAGCATTGCAGCCTCACAGGAACCACTGGTAACTGGATTTTTCTTGCTCACAGCTGGAAGGCCAGACTGTCTCAGCATCTTCCTCAGGAGCCTGTGTAATGATATGTAAGCAGGGATGCCCTGTGCAGGAATCTGAAGGAAGCCTGCAGCATCTACTCCCAATCTTGATAGATAATTCTTTTTCAAGTTCCCACCCTTGTGGTTCAACATAGCCTGGAACTCAGACAAAGCCTTGCGGAAGTGGTAGCTCCTCATCTCTGTAGGAAGGACAGGGAAGCAGCCTGGGCTGAGAGTCCGAGGCAGGATGCTGAGGCCAAGGCTATTGAGAATGACATTCCCAGGGAAGCCAGCCAAAGCTGAGCAGCCTGGGTTCTGGGATGCCCACCACCAGGACTGGCCACCAATAAGCAACCCCCCACCCTCAGCCACAAACTCCTGCAGCTTCTTGGCCTCCTGGTCACTATAAGCTGAACAGCAGTAGACACATAAGTCACTGGTCAGATGGGACTCCAGGCTGCTTTTCAAGCCACGCTCCAACAACAGGGAATACAGATTCTTGAGACTTTTGTTCACCCCAACTTTGCCTCTCTGGTCTCTGGACAGCCATCGTACAGCATTGAGCAAAAAGGGCTCCATCTTAGAAGCACAGAGCAAGGCCTCATGGGCAGCCAATACCACACGACCACGGCCATAGTGGGCAGCTGCCAGGAAGCAGCTGAAGGAGGCATTGAGCCCCAGAGGGAAGGCCAGGGCCCCGTGCACCAGCAGCTGCGAGGGAACTCCTCCTGTCTTGATGTCCAACTCAGAGATCCCATTCAGAAGCTGCTGCTGGTCAAGCCTGAGCTCCTCCCAGAACCTGGGGAGAAGGAGAAAGAGACGAAGAGGCTACAGTCAGCTACCGTGCTCCTCGCTGCAGCCTACTACATCAGAACGATTCCATGGTTCACCTCAGTCTTGACTCTTACCCATAATGTTTTTGAGATTTTAGTATTCAATAACATTTTTCTCATCACACCTAAAGTATTCTTTCACCTTCTTGCAATTAACTCCACACCATTGTCAGTATTTGCTCTCCCATGGGATCCTCTATTACAACTAAACTGGGAACCCCAGAAGGAAAGCACTGAAACGAAGACCTCCTATCATGAAGCCCAGGTCTACAGCTATGTGGTTAACAACATGTGGGCAGACATCTCTCTGTTCTACCCCGAAGTCTCTATGGACACAGGGTAATCTGCCTCCTGTCTGTACATTTTCAGTGAATGGTGCTTCCCTTTCCTCTCTACCGATCCTTGCTCGTTATTATAATAGAGGTATCATAAATTTGATGAAATATGAGAGTGAGTGACAGATCTTATCTGTCATAAAATATACACTCTCCAAATGAATATTTTAAAGTTCTTGGTATTAATCAAAGCAAGTGAATATTCTGAGTTGAATTTCATGCCTTTTAAAATCAACACATATAAATAAAGTTAGAAAAACTAGTGAATTGCATCTAGAGAACCAGTCCTGCTAATGCTTTTCCTAGGGTGGATTTTCTGTAACATAAGGCTGTAACAATTGTTCATTAGCTGGTTCAGAGGGTGTCCATAGGGTAGCTCAGGTAATAGGAATGTGTTACAGTTAAAATCTTTTTCATGTCCACATTTGATTTATATAGAAATATATCCTCCAAAAATTCTCACTTAAGGCAAATGAGAAAGCTCAGAGGACAACGGCACTTGCTTTCAAACCTGATGACCTGAGTTTAATGCTTTTGGGACCTCAACATGCACACCATGGCATGGTCACCACCCCCACATACACACACATCATACACAGCCACATATGAACTTCATAGATACCCATACATGTACATCAGACATAGACAATACATAAATGTAAAAAGAATTTTAAAATTTCTTACTTAACTCTGATAGGAAATCTGATAGGTATATTTACTTCTTTTTACTGAGAAGTAGTCAACATGAAACAAATTTTTAAGATTCTTTTAAAAAAATTTTTTTTATTATTAATTTTATTTATTTCTGTATGTGTATGAATGTACTGTCTGCATGCAAGTTTGTGCACCCGTGTCATGCAATGCCGCGGAGGTCAGAAGAGGGTGTCGGATTCCCCTGGAACTGGAGTTCTCCTGGAATTGGAGTTTCAGACGGTTTTCGGCCACCATGTGGGTGCTGGGGATCGAACCCGGGTCCTCTGTAAGAGCGGTCGGAGCTCTTAACCGCTAGGCCATCTCTCCAGCCCCATTTTTAAGATTCTTAAGATGTTTTAGTTTGGGCTAAGACTAACATTGAAAATATGTTTTTATTTTAAGAATTAAAAAAACTTTCTAGCTACATTAAATATCAAACAATGAGAGATGGGTTAAATAAATTATGTTAATCCTACATAGTAAGTCATTAGTTAAAATAACTATTAATACTGGAAAAGGCTTAGGAGAGTAAGAATGAAACCCCAAGACACTGTTTAAATCAGATTTTCAAACTTACTAAAGGTAAAAAAATCATAAAACTGGACCCAGAAACAAGAGCTAGACCAGACTGATCAAAATGTCCTCTGTGATCACCTTTGACTATTAGAGCTATGGGAAATTTTAATAATTTTTATCTAATTTTATTGTTTCAACTTAAAAGCATACTTTTTAAATAAAAATCAAATGTTACATTTAGACATAAAATTAAAATTAGTTTTCAAGTCATAAAACACTATGGAAAGAAAGCCCCTCTTATTAGACAGCTTCTCTTTAATTCCTTACTGGCATGGAAAGAGCAGACACCATGTCTTGGATTTATCATCCCATTTTCAAAAGAAAACAGCAAATGCCCTGTGTTCACAGCTCAGTTTTGTCTGTGGGTTTTTTCTGCTTGTGCAGTCTCAAGCTTTGTTTGGAGGTGAACTGACCACCCGAATGGCTAATCAAACACGCCATTCTGAGTATTCTTCCTGCATCTCCTGGCAAATCTTAACAAGTGGTGGAAGAAATATCGGCATGAAGAGGAGTAGTTAATCAGTTACCTAGCTGACCATGATGGCACACGCCTTTAATCCCAGCACTCATGAGGCAGAGGCAGGTGGATCTCTGTGAGTTCAAGGACAGCCTGGTCTACATAGCAAGCTCCAGGCCAGCTGGGACTAAAGGGAGACCCTGTCTCAAAAAAAGACCAAAAAAAGAGAGAAAGAAATCAGTTACCTAAGGTTTATACTCTGTGCTTGCATCTAGTGTCTATAATCCAGTAAGTGGGTCACTGCATAAATTCTACTGGTCAGAGTGTGTTATTTCTCTTTTGGCAAAATCGCTAGATGATCCTATGGAAACTATTTTTCTTCTCAAAGCCAGCATTTCTCATTTGTTTTGGGGAATTTGGATAAGAACATTAATGCAACCATGCATAGTGGCAGACAGCTTTAATCCTAGTACTCAGGAGGCAGAGGCAGGTGGATCTCTGTGAGTTCAATGCCATTCTGGTCTACACAGTGAGTTCTAGGCTAACTGAGGCTACAGGGAAACCCTTGCTCAAAAAGACAAAAAAAAAAAAAAGACCATTAATGTGAGGNGGCAGTAGACACTTCAGCAGGTCTGCTATGGAGCTCTTGCAGCTTTGATGGTTTTAAAACATTAAAGTTAGACTACATTGATGAATAGTTTCACCAAACAGCATCAATAAAAAAATTTAAAAGACAACAAAAACAAAAAACAAAAAACAAAAAACCATTAAAGTTAGAAGCATAATTCTCAGAGGGTGACAGAGACAGATGCTAACCCCATAGCTGACTAGCTTCAGGATGCGGTGTTCCCCCACTGGATTGGTTGGTCAGTTACTTATTTAAACAATGCTTCTGATTCTAGGGAGGGGGATCACAAAAGTCTAGGACCCTTGTTAGTACATTTATTTCCTACAATGCCTACTTGTAATGCAGTTTCCTAGTGGTGTGTGTCACTTGTACATGTAAAGATAGTTAGCGCCCCTCAGTCCAAAAATGAAGTGCGAGGAAAGCAAAACAGTACAAACAAAACTAGACTAGGATCAGTTATTATCAGCAAAGGACAAAAGCAAAGATTTACTAGAGCAGTATATGCACCAAAAGACAAAGCAGTGAATGGAGATTTGATCCCAGATCCAGGAATATCTGACTCAGAACTTTTGTATCTATCCCAATCAAGCTAACACATGATAAACTGACTGTTTCGTCTACAGCAACTTTCACTTCCTCTTCTATGGGCAAAGATCCATGGGTGGGGAGTAGAATAGGTGTCATTTTGGTCATTATAAAATATATAACCTGAGAGTGGCCATCAGTGTCCCACATACAGGGGTGGTGGTGGTCCCTGAGTAGGTGAGAGTCATGGAGAACTTGGACGGCTCTGGGATACAGGACACTATAGTGCTGAGCAGGCCATCAGCCCTGCCTCCCAGCACTTCTGCTCAGTACCTGTAGATATGTCTCCAGAGCTGTCCACACATTCCAGTTACACAGGGGTGCGCCCATTTGAAGATGTTCTTTGATCCTCTTTTCCCGTTCTACAGGTTTCAGAGCAGGATGGGCCCGAGCCCTGGGGATCCCCAGGACTGTCTCGTGCACGTAGACTGACCAGAGGTTGCAGGTGGCCTCAGTGGTGTGTGGTGGAAACTCCCAGCCATGGCGCTGTTGGTTGTGGCCCAGCTCATGGATGGGTCCCCATAGGCCTTCGCTCCTCATCCTTGTCACACTGATGAGCTCCTGAACTGACTCCAGGTGGCACACTGACGCCGGATACACCCGAGTGCATCCAGCCTGAGGGAAGTGAAGACACAGATGGAGCATAGGTAGGCAGGAGTTTGCCAATTAACCATTAATTGCCACTACTAGCTCCTATCCATTGTGGACCTTTCCCTTCTCCATCCTAGCTGTGTACAGGAATTCCAGAATATCTGTGTGGGTTGGAAAAGCAGCATGAGCTGACCTGACCCCTTCCCAGCCTCTCCCAACTGAGTTTTGTCTTCTCCTCACTCTGACTCCTAAGAACAGGAAGATACTTTACATGTTTTGTTGTCTTGGGAGAGCTACCTTTTATGTGAGTCTTTTAGATTATGTCTATGTCTGCTGGATCACGGTCTGTGTCTGCATCTAACAAACTAGGGAAGTGTCAGTTTTCCTCCATCTGCCCCCAAATCAACATTGTCAACCAGATTTACACTCTATAACAGAAACAGCTCTGTACTTTTTTTATTGACAGGGAAATTAAGGTCCAAAAACATCTTCCTCCCAGCACAAGGCTTCTGAGGTTAATTTCCATCTTATGAGATTGCATCTTGCATGATGTCCGTGATTGACCTTTCACTTCCATCATGGCCATATAGCTGTGTCTTTCTTCCTTGTACATTAATAAAAAACATGCTTTATAAATCGTGGATACTACAAGAAAGTCAAAATAAAAACAAAACGGGGTTTACTGCCCTGGAGCACTCCCCTGGAGCACTCACCTGCTGAGATCTGCACATCTGCAACAATCCTCTCAGGTCGCTGGAAAGGGAAGGGCTGAGCTGCCAGCCTGGCTATGGCCTGCATCATCTCATCCCAGAGTCGGAGCAGCGGCTCTGGGTTCTGCAGAGTCTGGAGGCTTGCAGTTGGCACTGTCAGGATGATGTTTTCTGTAGCTAGTTCCCCCCAGGGGGCTAGGTTCTCCTGGACACAGCTCTTCCACTCCTCCAGAGATGTCCTACCTAGAAACAAAGAGCATGGAACCTACTGCTTACGTCCCCAGCGTCCCTTTGAGCTGAAAAACTAAACTGGGAACCCCAGAAGGAAAGCACTGAAATGAGGACCTCCTATCACGAAGTGCAGGTCTACAGCTATGTGGTTAACAACATGTGGGCAGACATCTCTCTGTTCTACCCCGAAGTCTCTATGGACACAGGGTAATCTGCCTCCTGTCTGTACATTTTCAGTGAATGGTGCTTCCCTTTCCTCTCTACCAATCCTTGCTACTCTCCCTCTTCAACCATCCCATAATCACCAAGGCAGCTGCAGCTCCCTTCTTTCAATGCCCAGTCTACTCACCTAGCTTGTAGTATGGGGCAGGCACTGTCTTCCTGATAGAAACAGACACTGGGCCGAGTTGACAGCCCTTGGGCACAATGATGTACAGGAGACCACCCCAGAGACAGGAGACTGACCGCTGCGTCCTGTCCATACAACACCGGTGAGTTACCACAGGGGCTCGAGATAGCTTTTTGGCCTCACTGAGGTCATCAGTGTGACATCCAACCTGCACCTGGATAGAGAATTGCATCATACATGAGGAAGCTGAGCCCAAGGGTAGGGTCTTGCTAGGGGCATATGGAGGTTGGTGATTGTATATAAAACCCAGCTCCCCTTTTCTATGAGGGAATCTATGAAACTATAGCACTCCAAAATCACATAGATATATGTGGTTAAACACCAGACATAATTAAAGAAGGGCTTGCGTTGTTGTCTTACTACCAGGCAGAATCCTGGGTCCTTACACCAGACCTAAGTAGTGGATCAACTTTGATGTTACAAATGAGCCAGAACATCCCAGTATGCTTCTGTGACTAGGCAGGGGGCCATCCAGAGTGCATAGAATCTGACCTGAAAACAAATCTCCCCTCTGTCCAGGTCACCCTACCTGTTTGGTCTAGAGACTTGGGATTCCATTTTAATTCAGAGATTTAGGCATATAACGTCCAGAGAGACTACTGATACAAAAAGAACCCCAAACAGTAGTGGGAAAGCAATGCTCAGAGCTGAGAAGGCACAATTTCAGTTCTGCATGGAAGGCATAATTTGTTGTGATGCTGGATTAAGCCCATGAATTAGGGGTCAAGATGAAGCAGTAAAACTCAGGCCTCTACCATCAGGAAAATAGGTGACTACTGGCCTATACTAGTTGCTTCTCTTCCTTTTCCCTGTGAGTAGGTAAAATTGGCTCAGTGGAAATCGGGCTTAGGACTGAGCCTGGGATTTGATATTAGTCGTTTGAACTCCTAGCTGTTCCATCTATGATCTACGAGGGGCAGAATAATCTCTCCTTGGGCTCCTGCTGCATAGACACAGTACGGCAGATGGAGATAACTCTGTGGTATGGGAAAGTCCTGGCTGTGTTTGGAGAGGTGTTGGCCATAGGCATCTAACCTCACCTTCAGGCCAGCAGAGGCAGCACCTTCAGACAAAGAGATCTCTGCGCTCTGTCCTTCCAGGAGGTAGAGCCCAGTGCTCATCCAGGCATCACTTTTACCTGAAAACCATCAAAGAGAAGACAGAGTTCTGTTTTCCCAAACTGCCCCCTGGAGCCTTCCGCGGGTGAAACTTCTCTTCCCGAGCCCCAAGTCATCTGAGTTTCCTGGACTCATCCTCCTGGCCTTAAGCAAAGTTTGATTTCCTAAGGACAAGAACTTTCTAGGTCCTGCAAAGTCAGAAAAATCCCCCTTCCTCCTGGCCAAGGATGCTCTGGGACTCTCTGCTCTCTCTGTACCTGGGTTGGTTCCAATTGATCTCCACGATGACGGGGTGCTCAGAGGGGCATAGATTGGAGGAAGAGGTGGCAAGCCCTCGTGTTAACTGGGAGCAATCAGTCCCTGAGTGTGCCAGTTCTGTGGCCAGAGAAAGCATTGCAGCCTCACAGGAACCACTGGTAACTGGATTTTTCTTGCTCACAGCTGGAAGGCCAGACTGTCTCAGCATCTTCCTCAGGAGCCTGTGTAATGATATGTAAGCAGGGATGCCCTGTGCAGGAATCTGAAGGAAGCCTGCAGCATCTACTCCCAATCTTGATAGATAATTCTTTTTCAAGTTCCCACCCTTGTGGTTCAACATAGCCTGGAACTCAGACAAAGCCTTGCGGAAGTGGTAGCTCCTCATCTCTGTAGGAAGGACAGGGAAGCAGCCTGGGCTGAGAGTCCGAGGCAGGATGCTGAGGCCAAGGCTATTGAGAATGACATTCCCAGGGAAGCCAGCCAAAGCTGAGCAGCCTGGGTTCTGGGATGCCCACCACCAGGACTGGCCACCAATAAGCAACCCCCCACCCTCAGCCACAAACTCCTGCAGCTTCTTGGCCTCCTGGTCACTATAAGCTGAACAGCAGTAGACACATAAGTCACTGGTCAGATGGGACTCCAGGCTGCTTTTCAAGCCACGCTCCAACAACAGGGAATACAGATTCTTGAGACTTTTGTTCACCCCAACTTTGCCTCTCTGGTCTCTGGACAGCCATCGTACAGCATTGAGCAAAAAGGGCTCCATCTTAGAAGCACAGAGCAAGGCCTCATGGGCAGCCAATACCACACGACCACGGCCATAGTGGGCAGCTGCCAGGAAGCAGCTGAAGGAGGCATTGAGCCCCAGAGGGAAGGCCAGGGCCCCGTGCACCAGCAGCTGCGAGGGAACTCCTCCTGTCTTGATGTCCAACTCAGAGATCCCATTCAGAAGCTGCTGCTGGTCAAGCCTGAGCTCCTCCCAGAACCTGGGGAGAAGGAGAAAGAGACGAAGAGGCTACAGTCAGCTACCGTGCTCCTCGCTGCAGCCTACTACATCAGAACGATTCCATGGTTCACCTCAGTCTTGACTCTTACCCATAATGTTTTTGAGATTTTAGTATTCAATAACATTTTTCTCATCACACCTAAAGTATTCTTTCACCTTCTTGCAATTAACTCCACACCATTGTCAGTATTTGCTCTCCCATGGGATCCTCTATTACAACTAAACTGGGAACCCCAGAAGGAAAGCACTGAAACGAAGACCTCCTATCATGAAGCCCAGGTCTACAGCTATGTGGTTAACAACATGTGGGCAGACATCTCTCTGTTCTACCCCGAAGTCTCTATGGACACAGGGTAATCTGCCTCCTGTCTGTACATTTTCAGTGAATGGTGCTTCCCTTTCCTCTCTACCGATCCTTGCTCGTTATTATAATAGAGGTATCATAATAGAAAAAGTAACTCCATTTAATACACCAACTTTCAGAAATAGAGAAACCCAATCGAGTAGACAGGAATACTTATCTGCTCGATCAACAAACACACACACACTCTCCAATAGAATATTTTTTAAAAAAAAAGCCTTTCCCTTCAACGCGAATCATCACACTCAAAACAATGACTGAATATTCTCGAGAGAGAAGTATGAATTTCATGCACTTCCATCTATAAACCAATTCACAAACGCAACACATACAAATAAATAAAACCCTTACGAAAAACATCAGGGAATTGCATCTTAGAGAACCGAGTCCTCGCTAATACTGTATTTCAACCAAACCATGCGATGAAAGAAAACCCAAAATTATTCAACTGTTACCATAAAACCCAAAACCCCACACCACCCCACAATCCCAAAGAACATGTAACAATTGTCATCAGGACTGTTCAAACCCCCCTACCACCCGCTGTCCACCCTACAGCAGAAATTAGCTCAACAAAGTAATAGACCATCGCGTTCACAAGTCTAAAATCTTCATATTCCATCAATGCAACCCCAAATCCCACACCTCTCCTCGATTTAATACTAGAAATATAATCCTCTTATATATATATCTCTATCATACATATTGAAGACAACGCTCAAGAGTGACACACCAGGCACTTTGTCTCTATATATCTCTATATCTCTATAATGCCCTTTTGGAAATCCCTCAACAAATGCCAAACCACCATACGCCCATGCGTCACCACACACAACATACACAACACACAATGCATACACAGACAACATATGAAACTTCATAGATACCAACACACATGTAACATCAGAACCATAGACAAAAATACCCTAAATGTTAAAAGGAATTATATAAAATTTAACAATTACTTTAACTCTGCAACATACTGCAATAAAGAAGATAACCCTCGAAATATGTAAATAAATTTATTCTAATATTTAAACTGAAGAAGTATGTCAAATGAACACAACTTTTTCACACAAATTCTAATTAAAACAAAACTCTACTCTCCAAAAATTTTATTATAATTTATTTACCTTCTTCTGTATGAAAAAAAAAAATAAACCCCAAACAAACAAAAAAATAATTCGTATCGAATCTTACTGTCTATGCAGTTGTAAACAATCGACGATGCAAAAACACAACACCATCGCACCCGTAGTTCCCCAATGCAACAATGCACCACGGAAAAGTCAGGAAAAAACAGAAGAAGGTGAATACGGATTCCCCTGGAACTGGATTGCTTCTGACCAAAATTGGACCGCTTTCACCACGGTTTTCAGACACACAAACCATGTGCTGCTGCAACACCAGGAAATACGAAACCGCGAAAGTCCTCAATGTGAAGAAGACAATACGATCGGAGCTCTTAAACCACTTAAGTCCCATCTCTCCATAGCCCCTTTTAAGATTCTTAAGAGTTTTAAGTTTGCTAAACAAACATCAACAATGAAAAAAGTTATAATATTTTAAGAAATTAAAAAATAAAAAAAAAAAAAAAAAAAAAAAAAAAAAAAAAAAAAAAAAAAAAAAAAAAATAAATAAATAAATGTAATCCCACTTAACTAGTAAGCCATCCCTTAGTATAACATCAACAATATTAATTACTGAGAACAAAGGAACCTTAGGAGCAACAAGTAAGAATGAAACCCCAAGACACTGTTTAAATCAGATTTTCAAACTTACTAAAGGTAAAAAAATCATAAAACTGGACCCAGAAACAAGAGCTAGACCAGACTGATCAAAGATAATCCTCTTGTATCGACCTATGACTAATTTAGAATGGCGGAAAATTATTTAATAATTTTTATCTAAATTATTTTTCAACTTAATTAAAAAGCATAACTATTTTTAAAATAAAAACCAATCAAAAATGTTACATTTAGACATAAAATTAAAATTAAGTTTTCAGTAACAATAAAACACTATGGAGCAAGACAGCCCAAATCTATAAAATGTAGACAGCTTCTCTTAATTCCGTTAACTGCATGGGAAAAAACGCAGACCACACAATGTCTTAGGATTAAATATCATCTCCATTTTCACAAGAACAAACAGCAACATGCCCCTGTGTACAACAACAACCTCAGTTCTGCTGTGGGTTTTTCTGCTTGTTTGCAGTCTCAAAGCTTTGTGAGAAGGGTGAAAAACTGACCAACCACCCGAATGGCTAATCAAACACGCCATTCTGAGTATTCTTCCTGCATCTCCTGGCAAATCTTAACAAGTTCGGTAATGAGGAAGAGAAATAATAAGACTATAAGCTAGGACAAGTAAATTAAATCAAGATCTACCTAGCTGACCATGATTGCCACAGCCTTTAATTCCCCAGCAACTCATCAGAACAGGCAGAGGCACGGTGGCCTCTCTGTGACTTCAAGGACAGCCCAGCCAGTACTCACTATAGCAAGCTCCAGGCCAAGCTGGGACTAAAGCGAGGGATACCATGTCTCAAAAAAAGAACACAAAAAAAAGACAGGAAGAAAGAAATAAAGATTACCATTAAGGAGAATAATATACATTCTTTGCTTGCATTTCTAAACAAAAGTGTCTCAATATACTCACAGTAAGTGGGTCACTCGACAAATAAATATCTACACTGAATACAGAGTGTGTAACTTATTCTCTTTTAAGGCAAATACGCTTAGATTGAATCACAATAGGAATACATAATTTAACTTAACTCAAAGAGAACCACAAAAGCATTTTCTCATTTGTTTATGGGGGATTAATGATAGAAACATCTAAATGCACACCACTGAGAACAAATAATAAGCAAAGACAGCTTATAAATACACTTAGTACTCAAGAGGCAGAAGGCAGGTGGATCTCATAAAGTAAGAGTTTTAACAATGCACATCTGTAACTAACACAGTGAGAGTAATATAAGGACTATAAAACATAGGCATAACAGGGAAAACCTTGCTCAAAAGACAAAAAAAAAAAAGCCAAGACCATTAGATGATGAGGCACACAGGAAGAACTTGCTCAAAAAGAAAAAAAAAAAAAAAAAAAAAAAAAAAAAAAAAAAAAGACCATTAATGCACTGGCTAATATAGCATCTGCCATGTTTCAAGTCTTCAGCATGCTAGTGATTATTTACCATGTATAAATAAATTAGGGGCTGGAGAGATGGCCTAGCGGTTAAGAGTGCCGACTGCTCTTGCAGAGGACCTGGGTTCAATCCCCAGCACTCACATGGCGGCTGAGAACCGTCTTTAACTCCAGCTCCAGAGGAATTCGACACCCTCTTCTGACCTCCGCAGCATTGAACGACATGGGTGCACAGACCTACATGCAGACAGTACATTCATACACATAACAAAATAAATAAATTTAAAAAAATAAATAAAATAATTTAAAAAATAAACTAAGAACAGTTATCTGATAAACAAGGACTTTACTACTTAGCAATCACTGTTATAGTCTGAATTGTGTTACACTCCAAATTCATTTGTTGAATTCTAAACCTCCAGCACCTCAGAATGTGATGTTGATTGGAAATCAGATCAAATCTAGGCTAGGATACAATGGAGTAAGGTATATCCTTATAAAGAGTGGAGACTCAAACACTGAACACGCATACAAGGAAAAACACTGACGATAAAGAGACCAAGATGCTGTCTCTATGTGCCAAGGGACAGAAAAGATTCACAGCAAAACAAAACAAGGAGGAAGGCCTGGTACACAGTCTTCCCCACAGTGATGGGGGATGATCCTTTGATCTAAGACTGTAGCTTAGGATCAATTGATATCTTTCAGTCATGGATACTTTGTTACAGCAGTCCTAATGCCTGGCAACCTAGTACTGCATCATTACTCAGCCCTTCCATGCTCAGTAGCTAATGTGCTATTTTTTATTCATTTTACCAAAACTTGGTTGAAAGTATTTCCAGGATCTTGCTTTTTACACATTTTTTTAACCTAGAAACTGTCAGTGTTTATGTATTTTATAAAAAACAAGCTATGAAAGAAGAAATGAGCTGCTTATAACCCAAAGTCCTTGAACAAGGACCTTTCTAGTCTCAGGACTGTCAGAAAGGAAGAATGAATACAAGCATAGGCATATCGTTAGCCGCTCCTGGGAACAGGATGGCAGAGGATCCTTGTGGATTTAGAGATTCTGCCTCCCCTCTTGGCAGATGTGACGGAAAAATTGTTAGAGAAAACAATTACCTCAAGCTCCTCAAGCCTTCCAGGAAGGGTTAAGGAACCTGTTAGGTCAGTCCGGGATCTTTGGCCAAGACTTGTTGGCAGGCAAATTAATAAATTGCCTAGGTGGGAAAACGCATAGAAGAGAGGACTCTGAGCTAGAGACCTTTTCAGAGTTTACAGTCCAAGGGCTTGGTCACCTCTGTTAGCTGAAACACAGCCTCACACCATCTTTCTTAATGCAAAGTGGTCTGCAGAGCTAATACTGGGATCACAGGCTATTCTTCCTCCTGGGATGGTTTTGGATGTGATTTTCACTAATTTATACAGTTTACAAATATTTGACGATTTCTGCTATTTCACACTGGGCATTTAGAATGAGACAATAAAATATGCGTGTGTTCCCAAAGCTGTGCACTCTGGTAGACTAGAGAGATTAGCAAGTGAGAAAAAGGTGATATATGTGCAGATCGTGACAGATGATAAAGGGGAGATGAGGAAATAAGGGAAAGTGACTCATTTAATATGTTATAGAAGAGGCTCTTATGATAAGGGTGACAAGGCTGAAGCCCAATAAGGAGAATGTACTAATGTGTCAAGAGGCAAGAGAAGATCTAGAACAGAAAGAGGAACATGAAAACCAAGTTTTTGTACTGAGTTGCTCAGTGTTTTCTTTTTAATAACCAGAGGTATAAATACCTTGATATCTTAATTTTTTGATAAAATGGGAAATTTAATGTCACATGTTGTGGCCTTTGTATTGAAGGAAAGTTCCAAATTATTCTAAAGATGTGAATAGCTAATGGAACAATTACAGCTTGCTCAAAATACAAAACTAGGAAATATTTATGTATGCAACAAAAGAAAATAAGACACAGGTATGAAAGTTATATTTTAATCAAAAGTTCTCATTAAGGAGATTCTTTTTAAAACCAGCAAAGTATTTTTCAACAAAATACAAAGTAGGAGTGTGTCATGATACCTAGCAAACTGATGCACACTTTGTGAGGAACAGTAATGAAAACTACAAATATTCAATTACTTTAATGTTGAAGGAGATGACCATGTAGTTTTTGTCTTTCAGTCCAGTTATGTGATTTATGATATTTATTGATTTTTGTATGGTGAACCATCCCTGCATCTCTGGTATGAATCTGACTTGGTCATAATGGATGATCTTTTTGATGTGTGCCTATATTCAGTTCGCAAAACTTTTGTTGAGAATTTTTGCACCTATGTTCATTAATGAAATGGGTCTTCAGTTTTCTTTTTTGTTTTTATCTTTGCCTATTTTTGGTATTAAAGTAATGCTGGATTCATAAAAGGAGTTTGGGATATTTCCCTCTGTTTCTATCTTTTTGAATAATTTGAGTAATAATGGATTAGGTCCTCTTTAAAATGCCTTATAGAATTCTGCCGTGAATCCATCTGGGCCTGGGCTTTTTTAAGTTGGGAGTTTTTATTATTTTTTTTTTATTACAGTTTCAATTTCCTCATATATTATGGGTCTGTTTAAGCTGTTGACCTCTTGTTGGTTAAGCATTGATTTCCATGATTTCAGATATTCATCCATTTCTCTGAGGTTTTCAAATTTAGTAGAGTATAGGTTTTTAAAGTATTCCTGTATGATTGTCTTTTCATCATCTGTTGTGATGTTTCCCTTTTTATCTCTAATTTTATTGATTTGGAGTTGTTCTTTCTGTCTTTTGGTCAACTAGGTTAGAGGTCTATCTACTACATTGTTTTTTCAATAAGAGTTTTACAAATGATGAGAACCAGCAATGTGGAAGATTATTCTCATATAAACACTTCAGCTGTCTGTTACATGAATATAGGCATATCTTAAACACTGATAATCCTATCGCCTAGAAATATGTGTAGAATTTCATAAGCATTCAACAAACTCCATATGAATGAAATAATAGACAGCAGACAATAGAGAGAAGAAACAATGACAAGTTAAGAAAATCCCTTTTTTGATCCTTTTGTTGCTCTGGCTACTCAAATATATTGCATCCTTCAGCAAATTGTAAAAATGAAGCTTAATGAAGTGACTTACTGAAGAGCACAAAGCAAAGAAATCTGAAAATCTGGGAATAAAATCCAGACATGTCTGGCTCTAGCAGCCATGATTTTTAGTGAGGTTTTGGCTTTATCAGAAAATGCGATAAAGGATAAATGGCTAGACAGTATCAAACTTGTATTGGAGCATGTATTAGTCACTTTTCTGTTGCCGTGATAAAGCACCATGACCAAGGAACTTATAAAAGGAAGAGTTTATTTGAGCTTACAATTGGCGGTTCCAGGGAATTAGTCCATTGTGGTGGGAGGCGTGGCGGCTGGATCTGGAGCAGCAAACCGAGGGTCACATCTCGCAAAGAACACATGAAGCAGAGAGGAAGCAACTGTATACCATGAGGCTTGTTAAACTCTCTAAGCCTGCCCCCAGTGACACACTTCCCCCAGCATGGCCACACCTTCTAAGACCTCCAAAAACAGCACCACCAACTGGAGACAAATGTCTGAATACTTACAGCCTATGGGGGACACTCATGCAAACCACCACATTCCACTCCCTGGCCCCCATAGGCTCCTGACCATATAAAATGCAAAATGCATTTAGTCCAACCTTAAAAGTCCCCATAGTCTTTACCAGTTTCAATGCCATTCAAAAGTCTACAGTCCAAAGTCTCTTCTGAGACTCAGGCCAATCTTCTAAACTGTAAGCCCCTGTAAAATCAAAAGAAGGACAAATACCTACATAACTCCAATTACAGGAACCCGAATATCACACCAATTCCATTCCAAAATGAACAAAGGAGAATAAAAGCGCAATAGTGACGAAAATACTGAAAGAACACAAAACAAACTGAGAAAACCAGATAGAAGAGCAACGCCAAGTCCTGTAGCACTTCACGACGCCAACTAATCTGGGATTGACTTCCAAAGGCTTAGATGGCCTCAGCTCTTCCACTTTGCTTGCAACATACATCTCTTTCTTAGGCCGGGAGCACTCACCTGTATGCATGCTCTCCTTAGCAAATATCTCACAGGTCTGCCATCTCAAATATCATTCTTGGGCGCCCAATGCCCAACAGGCCGTTCACATTCACAAGCTTACGCCAATGGCTACCAGGCCTCTTATCAGGGGCACCCCTGCTGTACTCATCCTGGCGTCCCTGTTGGCTCTGAAACTGTGGACGGAAGAACTGATGACCCCTTCACTCTTGCAGAACTTCATGCCTCAAAAGCCAGCACCAAGTGAATAAAATACTCCAAAATTTGGCTGAAGTTGGGGACAGCCTGGACATTCAACACATTTGACTTTTTCTGCTCTGGGCTTGCTTGGAGGATTGAGGCTGGTGGTCTTGACCTGAAGGTACCTGATATCTTTGTTTACTTTAAAATCTCCAGGCCTCTCCTCTAATTAGCTTTACATCTCCTTATGAAAGGGAGGCCTCTCACATGCTTGGCCCCACCATTAATCTTCCTAGTCGCAAGTTTTCAATCCAAACTGCATCTCTGCATTTCTTTTTTTTTTTTTTTTTTTTTTATATAATATTATTATTGTATTATAGATGTATGTCTCAGCTGGTTCGTGCAACTGCGGCAGCCAGAGGTCAGAAGAGGGTCAATCGTATTCCCCATGAGAAATGGGATAGTTCTCCTGGAAGGAGTTTCAGACGGCTCTCGCGCCATGTGGGTGCTGAGGACGAACCCGGTCCTCTGTAAGAGCGGTCGGCGCTCTTAACCGCTAGGCCATCTCTCCAGCCCCACATTCTGCATTTCTTTCTGCCCTATCTGCTCTTCTTCACTGTAGATCTGCACAATATTCACCATTAAAAGCCACACCACCATTTCTACATTAGGCTGTCTTGAAATATCCTCCGCCAAAGACATCAGTCCCTTGCTTTTCAACTTAGCATCAAGCAAGCATTTGGGCTGCGGGCAAACTGCTGCCAGACTCTTTATCGAAATATCCTGGTTGCTGCCTAAATCTTTATTTTCCCCTGGAACCACATCTTTTGCAGCCATGCTTTCTTCCAGGCCTCCACTAGAATGGCCCTTTAAGCTCTGCTTACAATAGTCAACAGCCTTTCCAGCCCAAAGTTCCAAAGTCTTCCACACTTCTCCAAACATACACATGGTAAGGTTCTTCACAGCCAACAGCCCACTCTCTGGTACCAATAACTGTATTAGTCACTTTTCTGTTGCTGTGATAAAGCACCATGACCAAGGAACTTATAAAAGGAAGAGTTTATTTGAGCTTATAATTGGTGGTTCCAGGGAATTAGTCCATTGTGGTGGGAGGCGTGGCGGCTGGATCTGGAGCAGCAAACCAAGGGTCACATCTCGCAAAGAACACAGGAAGCAGAGAGGAAGCAACTGTAGACTACGAGGCTTGTTAAACTCTCTAAGCGTGCCCCCAGTGACACACTTCCCCCAGCATGGCCACACCTTCTAAGACCTCCAAAAACAGCACCACCAACTGGAGACAAATGTCTGAATACTTACAGCCTATGGGGGACACTCATGCAAACCACCACAGAGCATAAAATTATGAAAACCTAGGGGAAAAATTATAATTCTACTAATATGAATTTTTATGAAATTAATTAGAAAGTAAGTTGTTTGGAATTTTTAATTAAGGAGAATAGAAAATAGAAACTGTATTGTCGAGATCTACTGACTGTCAGCAATTATTACTGAAAGTTAAATAATTTTTCAAAGCTTCATTTTGTTTCTAAGATTAAAACCACCTAATGTTTTTCATTTTTTTAGTTCTTAAAATATCAATTAATGTCTTCTAGTTTAATTAATAAAATTAATGAATAATGCTAATTGTTTTGTATTTAACAACTGAAACTTTTTATGCACACTTGTAGAAATATAGGAATATGTAAAATATATGGATTTTATATTAACAGAAATTGTTATGTCATATTCATGTATTATTTAGCAAATGTCACTTGGAAATGTGTTACGTAGATTTAACTTTCTATTCCTTATCCTTGTTAGTCAAAAGTTAAAAAGTTTAGGCTACAGAGGAAGAATATGCTTTAGTGATCTATCATACATCATGGTAACAATTATTGATATTGCTGAGTATTTCAAAATTGTTAAGAGCAGATTGTAAATGTTCTTACCACAAAGCAACGATACTCATGTGAGACAATGGATGTGTCATTTAATTTGATTTAAGCATCCCATATATATATATATATATATATTTATATATATATATATATATGATGCATCTATATATATCTCATAGTTTTGCATGTATTCCATATACATATTTATTTGTCTATTAAAAATAAAAATAAATTAAAAACATAAAAATAATATAAATTGCATTATTGAACTTTTCATCATTATAACAAAATACTTGAAGGAAATAACTTAATTGATGGTTTCAGCCTGAGTCAGCTGGCTCCATTGTTTGGGGGCTGCTTATCTCATGGAAGCAGCAAGGAAGAAGAAAACAAAGGTCAGGAGACAAGACTTTGACAAGACATCCCTTTCCAGGTAATACCTAGTCTTCCACATCCTTGAGTTTAGACAAGGTTAGAACCCTTGCAAGCCAAAAGCCTACTTGCCGGCAACCAGATCTTTAACATGGACCTGTGAGGGCCATTTCAGATTTAAATACCAGTGTGATATCAGGGCAAAGGAAGGCACTTCAATGGGATCAAGAGAACATTCTCATACTGTTTAAGGGCTATAATAAGATAAAAAGCTATTCAAAATGTCTATTTTGTAATTATAGGAAATTTGATGAGGACTTAAATGTTTAAAGATGAAAATAATCATTATGAACTCACCACTGCTCTAATGTTTTTATTCTTACCTGTACATATACCGTTTTCTTATTGAGTCCAAGTCTGGCATCATTTTAACAGAACTATATATATCTTAATATTGTGCATTGTATCATCAGTATTTTCCTTTCTTTTTTTATGAGTATGAATGTACTGTCTGCATGTAGGTTTGTGCACCCCTGTCATGCAATGCTGCAGAGGTCAGAAGAGGGTGTCAGATTCCTCTGGAACTGGAGTTAAAGCCACCATGTAGGTGCTGGGGATCGAACTCAGGTCCTCTGCAAGAGCAGCCAGCACTCTTAACTGCTAGGCCATCTCTCCAGTCCCAGTATTTTATTTTCTTATTAAGGTCTTTGAAAACACAAGTTTTAATGGCCACACAATTATTCACTCTGTAACTGTATGCATACCATACATTATTGAAAACTTTTATCATAGACTGCCTGTGCTCCTGCATTTAACTTAACAGTGACAGTATCATTAAGAATATTTGTTACAGTCCCAGAAAAATAAACAGGGAATGGTTTCCCTCATTCGTGGATGCTAGCACCAAATCCCCCAGTTGAAAGGCAAGCTGAGCAACATTATTGTTATATTTCTTTTTATCTGAAAGCAACTGTGCTATTACAATGTGAATCTCTTAATTTGAATATCTTAAGTTAATTCTAGGGAATTATTTTCTCAAACATTGTAATTACCATATATGGGTAGAAGGTACATATTCATATTTTAGAGTAATATAAAATTAAAGGGAAAAAGGTGAATTCTTAAACATATTTTGGAATTAACATACAGTTTATTTCCAGAGGTCATAATTTTGGTACATATGTGTTATGTTTGAGCAATGCAAATGGGAGGCAACAACAACAACATAAGGACTGGGTCAAAGAACTGACTGATATAGTTAAATTCTGCCCAAACAATAAACCTCTGCAGATAAAAAACTTTAAAAAGACTAAGAAAAAGAGGCAGGATATCTATGGCAGAATGCATGAACTGGGGTGGGGTGGGAGGAAGGGAAAGGGGAATATGTCTAAATTGGACTGAAAAATGATGTACGAAATACACAAAACATCAATAGAAGTATTTCACTTAAAAATACTTGTTACTATGTATCTACCACAGAGTTTACTTTTCTCTCTCTCTCACTGAGAGCTCTTATCAATGAACTTTCTGTACATTAATCTCTGTCTCTGAATAACCCTTTTAGGAAACCAACTTATAATGAAGGGAACTTGGCAAGTCTAGTGAAAATACACAGTCACTTCTGCCATGATGATATATCTAAGACCAGATGTTCGTTGCAGCCCACTTGTAATAGTAAAAATGCTGGAAAAAATTAAAATTCATACCGGAGACTCAAATATCTGTCATCGGGGAACTTAAGAATAAATCATATATCTACATTCTGTAGTATGTGGGGCATTCTATTAAGGAGCCATAACTGAGCTGATAATCCAAGATATTGCTGAGTGGACAGTATATAGTAGAGAAGAAAGAAGTGAGTGTTCTTTGCAAAGAAAGAGCTGGATGCTAATACATATGTATACATCTGCATATATGTATAAGGAAATAATGAAACATTAATTTTTAACGGGAGGGAGGGAAGAAAGGAGTTCCATGAAAAGAAGAAAGATAGGATATAGGTTTAAGATTTTTCTCTGGAGCTACAGATCTATTTTTCATAATTGTAAAAATTTTTTTTGGTCTTTTCGAGACAGGGTCTCCCTGTAGGCCCAGTTGTCCTGGAATTCACTCTGTAGACCAGGCTAGCTTTGAACTCACAAAGATACGCCTGCCTCTGCCTCCCGAGTGTTAGGATTAAAGGCGTGCACCAACACGCCAGGCTAGATAATTGTAAAAATTTCAATGGCAAAACCAAATACACAAGTGACTGGACACTTTCATTTACTTAGTGGCATAGCCACAAAAAGAGAGGCTGTTCTACAGGGAACTGAAGGACAGTAATTTAACTTAATTATACATCATGAGGACAAAGGGCATTGTCAATAGTAGTGACTGCTGTGGTTTACTGTGAGGAGGGATTTGTTATTGCTTTCTCTGCTTAGCCCATATTTCTTCCTTCTTTTTCCTCACTAAGAGCAGTTCTTAAGAGGCTTCCTATGCACTAAATCTCCATCTCTGAGTCAGCTTCAAAGGAACCCAACCTGCAGCCTCGGGAACTTGGTAGTGCCAGCAAATGCTAGTTAGAGTGCTCTTTTCACTCAACAAGCCCACACCATGCTGCTGTTGGTAGTATTGTTTGAATTCTGCAACTGTTGTACATGCCAGTAATCCACTGTGTTGGTATCTTACAAAAAGAGGGAAAACAGATCTCAACAGGAGATTGTTGAGATTCAGTAAAAACCCTCCCTGCTGCGGAATTCAGATGAGAAAGATCAATATGAGACATTCCTTAAAACAGGGAAATCTCTTCTTTTAGCTTTGATTGCTTGCAAAGCCTAGAAACAATGATCAATTGTGTAGCAGTGAGCATACCTCACACCCAGACTCTGAGTATAAATGCTGTTTTTCACTAAAAGGAACAGAGTCCTTGGAGAAATGGCTGATACCAGGCCTGAGACAGAAAATGTAAGAGAGTAGCCTGAACCCTCTTATAGCAAAGAGCAGGGAAGCCCATCAGTGATGATGGAAGTCAGTGGTGATGTTAAAGAAGCATTACCTGAGCCGGGCGTGGTGGCGCACGCCTTTAATCCTAGCACTTGGGAGGCAGAGGCAGGCGGATCTTTGTGAGTTCAAGGCCAGCCTGGTCTACAGAGCGAGTTCCAGGACAGCTGGGGCCACAGGGAGACCCTGTCTCAAAAAGGCCAAAAAAAAAAAAAAAGAAGCTTTACTTTGATGGTGATAATGGCACCTTGTGGTTATGTTTTAATGAGTTGATGTCTTTAGAGAAATACATTGAAATGCATATGGAATGATCAGATGTGTAATTTGCTCAAAATCACCTGAAGTGAGGCTATAAATGAAATAAGGCCACCCCTATGTTGACTGCTATTGAGGTTGAGTAATGACTACACAGAAGTACTCTGTGCCAGCCTCTCTACTTTTCCATGTGATTGAAGTATTCTGTGGGAAATAAACCCCCACAAAACAATCTCAGATTCTGTGGCAGAGATGGGAAATATGGGTGAGGATGGTGCAGAACAGGCTTCCTTCCTGGGAAGAACTCCTCTGGGCATATCATCACTGTCCTCCACCCCTCAGGAAATGATAACATCTTGAAGTCACTAAGACCAAACTTTAACTCATCTTTCCCATCTCTCAGTACATATTCAATCGATTGGCCATGACTGTTGCACCTGACCTTGGATGTGAACCCACCGAGGCAGCTCTTCTCAGCAGATCTGTCTCTGTCTGTCTACAGGTGGCTTCCTGATAGGTCTCTTCTTTACCTTTGCCTCCTACAGTCTATTCAACAATCAGAGGACTCCTTTTGGCATAAACACATCATGTCAGTCTTTTCTCTGCATTCCAACCTGTCTGTCATCCCATCTCATAACCAACAAGATCTGTGGCTCTAACCATGGACCACTGCTTCTCAGATGACCTCGCCTTCAGTAAACACAGCCCTCATTCGCTCAGCTCAGTCATTCTGGTTTCCTTGATGTTACTGGCTTCAGTTCCAGGTTTTACCTTTGCTCCTCGCTCAGCCTGGAGTCCTGATGGTTGTCACCTCAGCTCTCTTACTTCATTCTATCTGGTATCTTTTCAAATGTTACCTTCCCGAGAGGCCCTCCAAGCTGGCCATTTGCCTGTTCACACTTATGACCATTGCCCACAGTCCCAGGCACCCCCTGTGTGCAGGGGGCTGCTTCGCTTGGCTCCCTGACCCTGGATCCTGATAAGTTCAGCTCAGGGAAGGCAGAAGTTACTTATTGAGTGAAAACATTGTTTTAGTTTGCCGTCTGTTGCTACAATAAAAGGCTGACCAAAAACAACCCCAGGGGAGGAAAGGGTTAATTCTGCTTACAGCTCACAGTCCATCATTAAGTGAATCCAAAGCATGGACTCAGGGCCAGAGCTTGAAGCATAAACCACAGAAGAAAGCTGCTTGCTTGTTTGTTGCTCAGCTACCTTTATTTTCTAATTTTAATTAACTTTATCTTTATGTTATATATATATATATATATATATATATATATATATATATAAATGTTTTGCCTTCATGTACGTAAGTGCACAGCACATGTGCGCAAACTCATGGAGTCCACAAGAGGCCATTAGATCTCCTGAAACAGGAGTTTTAGATGATTGTTAGCTGCTATGCGGGTCCTGGGAAACAGATCTTGGTCCGCTTAACTGCTGAGCCATCTTTCCAACCCCTCAGCTACCTTTTTTACAGAGCCAAGGCCCACCTACCCAGAGATGACACTGCCGACAGTGGGCTGGGCCCTCTCCTACATTACCAGCGACCAAGAAAATGTCCCACAGACATGTCCACTGGCCAATCTGATAGAGGAAATTCCTCAACTGAGGCTCCCTCTTCCCGGGTGTCAATATGTGACACTTCAGTATGTGTCAATTTGACAAAAAATGAATGGGCATGAACGGGAAGGAAGAAGGTCCCATGATTGACAGTGTAGGTCCCATGATAGATGACTTCCTCAGGTTGTGTATCTGTTAACAAGCATGTCTTTTCCAAGACTCCATCTCCCACCAGATGGACCTTTCACCTGGGGTCCTCATTCTGCTGATGTGTTAGAAAACTGAAATCACAAATTTACTTCTGTTGAAAAGGATTCTCACTGAAGGAGTATCAGCCCTATTGTTTAACATAAATTAGAATCTGTAGGGGGCACACACTCACCTCACATGGAGTGGGATCTTGGGGATCTTCTTAGAGATCTTAAACCTGTCTCTGTTCCCACAGACGTCTGTGAAGTACACTCCAGCCACACTTGTCACCTGGTTCCCAGGGAAACTGTACAGCACCTTGTCATGTCCGTGCTGACTGGCCCAATACCAGGCCTGGCCCCCAATGAGCAAGCCCCCTCCTCGCTTCACAAACTGGACCAGCTTCTCGGTCAAGGTGTCGTTGTAGGCATTGGTGCAGTAAACACCGAGGGGCTTTCCAGGTGGTCTGGGCCCAGTCTTTGCATCAATCCCAGAGCCCTGTAGGATGTTCACCAGTGGTGCCAGGGAAGAGTGCACTGCAATGGGAGCCCCGGGGGCAGGCCGGAGCCAGCTCAGCGCATTGAGAAGAAATGGGGCCAAGCTGGCATGCAGCAGGTAGCCCTTGTGGGAAACAATCACGAGACGGCCTTGGCCATAGGAAGAGGCAGCAATGAGCACCTGGCCCTTGTCGTTCACCATGACTGGGAAGGCTGCATCCCCAATAAGAAGGAGCTCACTGGGAACAGGTTCTCTGGGGAGATCCCAGCTTGTCACTCCGTTCATGAGAGTCTCAAAAGCAGCATCTGGAGTGGTTGCCATGGTTCTGTCAGCTGCTGAAGAGGAAGCAGAAGCTCAGGTTGGTCAAAACAGTTGGAGGAATAGCGTGAAAGTCCAAGCAACTGAATACATCTGGTTTACAAATCATATTGCAGGTAAATCCAGACACAAAATAAGCACCTCACCTTCAAAAATTTAAGAAAGGGAAAGACAAGGAAAAAGTAGGCAAATAAGTAAAAAGTGTAACAATTCTTGATTGCTATGTAGTGATGAGCTCTACCTGCTGGGGGATGCTTTAGATGGAATGATAGGAAAAACTCAGTGGGGTGGTGGGGGAGTGAAGGGCAGGCAGGAGGGGGAAGTGGACAGGGACAGGCAGGGTCCTGAAGGGCCTGGAGGATGGAGGTGCCACACGGGAGAGTTCAACTTGGTGTTTTAGTCCTTCAGACAGAAAGGACCTATGGTCTGAGATAACTCATATTTGTTCTGAAAATTTTGAGTTGGAAACAGCTTCTGATATGACTGGAGCTGCCCCAGGGGGGAGCTGGGGTGTCCCCATGCCTACATAGAGATCTTTTCAAGTTCTTTTATAATCCAGTGTGCTGACTGCAGTACCTCTTCGAGCTTCTCCTCTGGACAGATCAGACTTGACCCTGTTTTTGCAGATTAGCACACACATGACACAGGCACTGTGAACAGACCCGAGTGCCCTTGCGTCTACTGCTCCTTACAGTGTAGCTGGGGCTCTCTCTACTCCATTTCTCCGTCCCCATGTCTGAGGGGATCATCATGGGGTCTTCCTGGACACTCAGATGCCTTCTCACTGCACAGCTGACAGGACAGCCCCAGTGACATGCTAGGGAGTTGAACATGCTAGGTTGGCTCCTGGCAGCAGAGGGAGCCATGGATACACGCCCAGTGCCTGCCCTGAAGTACTCTAGGAGGGTCCTGGGAGGGCTGACTTCTGCTGACTTCTGCTGCCTCGGTGGTCCACAGCCAGCCGCGTGCCCTGCTGAATTCTGTTCTTCCCTGCTTAGCTCTTCCCAAATTCCCACTTGGGCATTTAGGGCTCTCTTCCTAGATGAGCTTCCCTGAGGCAAGTCTTAGAGTCCAGCATTGCTCTGGGGGAGAACTGGGACCTACCTCACTTTTGCTTGACTCCTCATTCTGGAAGCCTCACCCTCTCTCCTAGGACAGTCGACTTGGCTCAGGTTCATGTCCAGGCTAAGCAACCTGGGTTGAGTCTGCAGGACACATTCTGATATATAACAGCCTTCAATAATAAGGTAGGGAGATGTGGGGGGGGGGGAGTCTGAGCATGCTCAAAATGGTTGTATGAAATTTTCAAGGACTTAATAAAAATATTTTTTAAACTCTATAGAGTCCACATTTCTGCCACTCCCGGTGAGGTGAAATCTCTGTTCCCCTCGGCACGTCCTATGGGCCTTCTCCTCATCCTCACCTCCCGTCTCCCACTTTATAATTCTGCACCTAGGGAAGTCAACTGTGGGCGATTCCCCTCAGCGTTCTTGAATGGACAAAGGCAGCGGACAGATCAGGAATCTCAAGTTCGAACTCTACTAAGTACCTTTGAGAAGAGTCTTTCACTTTTCCCTAGTCTGACAAGACAAGCAAACCAAAAAAACCCAGATGAGTAATCTGTCCGACCCAGGACTTTTGTAGCTAAATGCGCTGCGTGTGCAAACACGCACACACACCTTTGTCAAATTCGTGTCTGAAGTTCAAAGAGCGGAGTGAAATAAGTTTAGAGAGAACTAGAAAATAGTACCAAACGAAATTAGGTAGGAAACGCAAACCTAGGAGAATCTAGACTCACCGTGACTGCAGAACGGCGTCCAGCGCTCTTATGGAACGTTAGGGGTCCCCTCCCAGCGTCCCCCCACCAGGGGCTCGGCCACCCGGCCCAGCCTAGGACGTACCTGGACTGAGACTCGCGCACAGGAGCAGCAGGGCGGACCAGATGTGCAGCCTCCCGGGGCGGGGCCTCCGGCGGCTGGGCCGCAAGGGTGGGGTTTCCAGGCGGGGGCGGGGATTCCCGGGGCGGGGCTTCTTGGGGGCGGGTCTTTCCCGGGGGTGGAGCTTTTGCGTAGGGCTATCCTGGGATGGCTAGAGGAGAGTCCTTTCTGGAGGTGGTACCTGCCTGAGCCTTGGAGGCGGAGCTTCTGGGGCGCGTCCTAGCCAGGGAAGAAGACAGGTTAGGGGCAGGGCTGTCCCGAGGCCAGGCAGTTTTGAAGGTGGACCATCCCTGTACCCGGCGGGGCGGGAGGGGAGGACGGGGGTCTCACCTGGGACACAGCGGCCGGATGCCGGGCTCCATCTTTCCCAGGCAGAGAGATCTCTGAAAAGCTATTGGTTCAGTTTGAGATATAACAAACTCTAAGCCTCCCATAACCAGATTCAGGGCGACCAGTCCCCTCACAGCAGCGGAGTTGATGGGGGCGCCGGTACGCGCGGAATCAGGCTCCCAGGGGTCTGGGTGTAGCACCCAGGGTGGAGCAGCCACGTCCTCGCCCGCTGCTCCAGCCTGACCCCTGGTGGCCGGCACCTGGCCGTGCACCTGCTGGGAGCCGCTGGGAAGACAGTGGTATTTATTTAGTCCTGCAAGTATGCTTAAAATTTGGCTCAGCGATATTGTTACTGGGCAGAAAACGTGACTGTGACGTCATCCAAGCAAACAGGGCCCTGCTAGAGAAGTTAAGCTAAAGCTATAGAGTGGGTGCAGCCTGAATTAATACCGAAAGCGAAAGCTTTCAGTGCACAGCAGTAACACTATTTTCACTTCTAGGATTTTGTTTGGGTTTGTTTCTTGACAGGACAAGAGAAAGGGTAGGAAGATATGACGAGAAAACTTAGGGGTTTTAGACCCTTTAGGGTACCATTAGTTACACATTTAAACCATTGCAGTTTTTAAGATCATGTGCTTATTTTTAAAATAGGTACATAATTGCCTTTTATATGCGTTATTTAGAAACAGCGGTTATTCTCAGAAACATGGCACTGGTCTTCACAGGCAGGGGGTTCCTCGTAGGCTGGCTTCTGTCCCTCCAGCCTGCAAAGCCATCTCTTCACCAGATCTCTGGCCAGTCCTCTGTATGAATGGGTAGCTTCTCTTTTAGAACCTTGCTGACCACTTGGCCACTGTTTCGACTTTTCATTTCGTGTGTCCTGATTTCTTTCCTTAACTGACGGTACATTCTTCTAGACTACTTTTCGTGGTCTTCTGCACGCGGGACATTCTTTCCTGCAGTATCTCCTCTGCTCTGCCTGGGAGAAGGGGCAGCACCACAAGCCAGCTTCTGCTTCTACCAATGCATGTCTTTCCCTCATCATCAGTGGTTGCCTTCCCTCTTTGACTCCAGCCCAGGGCTGGCAATGTTGACTGTGTTTCTTTCTCTTTGGAACTTTACCAAATGCACTTTCAATCAAGTTAAATGTAGTCTAACGCCGCCTCTGCCTCCTTACTTTGAGACCCTGTATAGTAAACTGTAGTATACACAGATGGATATTTGCCCCTCTATTCGTTACCTCAGAATAATGTAGAGAACATCTTTAAAAATATGGTTCAGTTGAAAGGACCCATTATAGTAGGGACCTATGTCAAATAGTCAAATATCTGGTGTTCTCACATGAAGAAAGAGGGGACACAGAAGGAGCAAGAGGGGGAGCCGAGGACCAGTGAAAAGATGGCCGGCCACCCAGGTGGAAGCCAAGGAGGAAGCCCCTGAAGACAGACTCTGCAGGGCTCCTGATCTCACCCTGCCATGCTCCAGAGCTATAGGAAAGTCTGTGCTTGAAGCTGCCCAGTCAGTGATGGTTTATGCCAATCCCAGCAAAGTAATACACACTCTTTTCCTTCCTTTAAGCAGGTTACAGACTGTTAAAGAGATGTTTTTTTTTAGGGAAATCAAGTAACTACCTTAGTGAGTACTACAGTCTAGGTTTGTGCAGCCCCAGAAACAAATGTATCTTTTTGGGGGGAAAAAAAGGTGTAGGCTGCTGGAAGATAGTTCAGTCAGTAAGGTGCTGGCAACCTTAGTATTAAGACCTGAGTGTGATGCCCAGGACCCACACAAAAATTTTGGGTGTAGCGGTTGACCCTTGTAATCCCAGCACTGGGAAGACCAGATAGGAGATTCCCCAGGACTGTCTGGCCAGCCACCCTGGCCTAATTATCAAGCTCCAGGCCAGAGGGAAAGCCTGTCTCACGGGAGTGGGAGAGCATTCCTGAGGATGACCCCAGAGGTTGTTCTCTGGCTCCCATGTGTGCATTCACACACATATGCACTCCCCTCCCACATACATTTGTAAGCCTAAAAATTGCTCTCAGTTATTGATTTACTTTTAGAGTGAAAAATACATTTGGTAGGTTCACGTTCACACAATGTCATGATATCTTCTCATTAATTGCTAGGCAGGAGCAACAAATAAAACCTAAAAGAACAAGTTATATTGGTGGTAAGAATAAGAAAATGAATGAACACTCCAAAAAATCTGGGGTCTCTCTCTCTCTCTCTCTCTCTCTCTCTCTCTCTCTCCTTTGCATGCTAAATTATATGATCTTACTAATATAGAGATCTTTTACACTCATCATGTTGTGTGTGTGTGTGTGCGCGCGCGCGCGCGCGCATGCGCGTGCAAGTGCATTTCAAGAAAATTCCCCAAAGGCTACCAGAAACTCCTGATTTCTCTGATAAATGACTCAGTGGTGCTTTTTTTCTTTTCATCATCTCTAGTTCTGAAACACAATGGCCAAATCCTACTATTCCTCTTGAAAACATTTCTCTCTTCCTATCTCCACACCTCCATCAAACTTCCTGACTCTCCTGCTGCAGCAGCCCCCCTTAATTGAACTCTCTGAACCCATTTCTCTCAGCCCTACATTTATTCTAATGAGACAGATAATCCACTTCTTCACTTAACAGTTTCAGGAAAAATGAACTTCTAGTTCCATGGATCGATGATACTTTAAGTAAAGCAGTATAATCCTTACCCTCTACTTCCATGACTGGCTCTTTCTGTGTTACACATAATCAATATACTTAATTGTTAGAATGTTTTTCTTTGTCTTTTTGAGACAGGGTCTCTCTTTAGGCCCAGCTGGCCTGAAACTCACTGTGTAGACAAGGCGGGCCTTGAACTCATAAAGATCCACCTGCCTCTGCCTCCCAAGTGCTAGGATTAAAGGCATGCACCACCACAACTGGCAAGAATGGTTCTTTTTTTTTAACATTAGTCCATTTTTTTTGTCAACTAGAGGCCAATACCTGCATTTTTTCCATTTTATCACCAAATTAAATTCAGAGGCTCCTCCATACATCTGCTCTCTAACTGTGGACTATCATTAACAGTCCTTGGTCTCCTTCACTTATTTTTAGTCATGAGTTTAGCTTAATAAGGTCTTATATGTTCTTTCCCTTAATGGCCTTAAGAATGTGGAAAGGATTAGGCATGATCTAATTTAGGAATAGAGATGGTTGAAATTACCTATGTACATTTACTGGTATGAGTCACTAGGGAAGTTTACTAAGTCACTAAGATGTTACAGAACAGGTGTCTGCAGCTGTTTTAGGAGTAAATACTCTGCTGGCCTTGAAAATGCTGCTCTCAGATTACCAACTGCAGGATATTCAAGTGCTAGATGGCCCCAGCTGGTGTGTTCTGAAACCCTTGGCGCCAAGGTATGTTACCCAAAGGCTTTTCCCAGCCAGCAATTAAATGTGACAGGGACTGCAGGCCTGGGCATTCATTCCTAGGAGACAGGGCATGCTAAGGATGAGTAATTCTGGCTCAAGAACATCATAGTGGCCTTGAAGAAACTTTCTAAGACCTGTTTGCAATGTCAGTCAGCTTTTCCTTTCTTTTCTCTCCTTCCCAAAGTTAAACCTACACTGCAGTTCTGGGGCATTCCTAGCGTCTTCTGGTTCCCTCTCCAGGTCCCCTTATGGCGTTTCCTTCATGAGGTCTTCCACATCTGAACCCACCTTGGGCTCTGCCTGTTGGAGGAACTAGAATAACACAAGTACTATTATAACTCCTCACAGTAAAACTCTCACGTGTGTTTCTTACAGCTAAGCTCTCTCTAATGGGAACTACAGACATGAATCTGTTCTTATCTTATTCATCTTTCCATTACATCTCTAGTTCTAGAATATCTCTCACACACAATGTCAAGCCTTCTTCCCAATTTTCATTGTAAGCAGTGAAGATGCATATTTTATCTTTCAAGGCTTTGATATGTTACTTGTCAAGCATATCCACATTCATCCATTGTCTTTGGGTTGGGTAGAAAACTGGGGTTCTGAGGAATTAAGGTCAGGTGCCTAGGTCACAAGTCTACAATCATTAGTCCAGATTTTGTCCATTTTATAAAAGTTATTTCTACAAAGATTGACTGTAAGGCACACACATCAAGGGGGTCCCATAAAACATTGTTAATGGCATCTTGGAATTTCTCTCTTACAGGAATGCAGACTGAGAGGCTTGGTAGAAAATGTGAAAGAAGCCGGGCGTGGTGGTTCACATCTTTGATCCTAGCACTTGGGAGGCAGAGGCAGGCGGATCTTTGTGAGTTCAAAGCCAGCCTGGTCTACAGAGTGAGTTCCAGGAAAGTTGGGGCTACAGGGAGACCCTGTCTGGAAAAGACCAAAAAAGAAAAAAAAAAGAAAATGTGAAAGAGCTCAGGTTATTTCTATGACAGCGATAATCTGGTAACCACTCTCGTTTTTCTTTTTTCTTTTTTTTTTAGGACTAATCTCCACCATGTAGGAAGAGAGAATAACTCAAATAAGACCAAGATTTTATGTGATTATCTTCAGCTAAAAACATTAGTGAGGATAGGGAAGGATGAGCTTTGTGGTACAGGACTCTCCTCCTGTCCTCCAAGTCAGGCAGATGCCACTTCCAGAGCCCAGCTGTGCCTGCTTGTCAAGTATCAATACAGCTGGGCTGCTAGCTACTGACACTCTCGCATAGAAGAGGCAGGGAGAGTCAAGGGACCTCACCTGAGTATCTACCCAGGCCTCCCATGGAGGGTAATGTGGCCCTGGGGAAGGGCTAGAATATACAGATGGCAGAGGACTAAGGGAAGGGGGATCTTTTATGTGGCCATGGAGAAGCCATCATGCATGCTTGGGTGAAGACTGGGGGAGTTAGAGGGGAGCAGCCACACTCCTGTAAGTAACCCCTAACCCACTGCTCTGTGAGGAAGCTCAGTAAACTCACTGGCTTCCTAGTGCCCACTTTGGCAGAATTGTGCCTTGGTTTATGGTTGGGATCAAGGGAGGAGGAGTGGAAATTGTTTCTATCTCTCCCCCAGGGAAGGAGTTTATGCAGCAAGCTACTAAAAGAATAGTCATAATAGCTCATAAGATAAACTTGGTCCTCATTTGGGTGACCATGGGAAGGAAAGACCCCAGTGTGGAGAACAAGGGCAGGATTGATTGTTGTTTGAGCGTGGCAAGGAGGAGCCTTCAAACAATTCCTTAAGGAAAACATGATATCTTTTAGCCACAAAAAGAAGAGAAAAGAAAATCCTCCAATTCAGGTGATAAATGTATGTATGTATTTATGTATGTGTATGTGTGTATATGTATATACTGAGGCAATACAAGTTGGAGAGAGCAACAACAAAAGAACTAGAAAAAAATGACTGAAACAGTGAAGTTCTCCCCAAAACAATAAGCATCTGCTTTGAAAAAAACTCTGGAAAGACTCAGAAAAAGATGCAAGACATGTATGGCAGAGTGCATGAACTCAGGTGGGGTGGGGGGCATGGAAAGGGAAATGACTCTAAATTGGATTGAGAAATGATGTATGATGTATGAAAAAATTTAATAGCAATAATATATATATATATATATATATTATTTATTTTTGTATGTGTATGAATGTACTGTCTGCATGCAGGTCTGTGCACCCGTGTCGTGCAATGCCGCGGAGGTCAGAAGAGGGTCTCGGATTCCCCTGGAACTGGAGTTCTCCTGGAATTGGAGTTACAGACGGTTCTCAGCCGCCATGTGGGTGCTGGGGATCGAATCCGGGTCCTCTGCAAGAGCGTCAGTGCTCTTAACCGCTAGGCTATCTCTCCAGCCCCAATAAAATATATTTTTAAAAAGATATTTTGTACTGGGCTAGAGAGATGGTTCAGTAGTTAAGAGCACTGGCTGCTCTTGCAGAGGACCTGGGTTTGATTCCCAGCACCTGCATGGTAGCTAACAACTGTCCATCAACTCCAATTCCAGGGGAATTGGATGCCTCCTGGCCTCCCTGGTCATTGTACGACACCGGTACACTTAAATACATCCAGGCAATACACTCATACACATAAAATAAAAAAAAATAATAATGAAGCCTGATGCCATGAAGGTTTCCATCGGATTGTTTTCCCAAGTACAGAGGGGAGATAGCCAAGGACACAGATCACAGAGGAAGGGGCAAAGAACATACCAGAGGGATTGATAGATGAGTAGGAATCTTCTCATAGCAATTGACTGGCCTACTGTAAAGCTTGTTAATGTTACCAAATGACTAGGAGCACAGAAAAGCTGAAAGTCCCATGTGTTCTCGAAGTGTTTTACACAGACAAGAACTTTGGGAGAGAAGAGTAGTTGGTGGGGTGCCAATGCCCTCTTGAGCACCCCTTCATTTAAACAAATCCTGCAAACCCGCTAGACTGGAAGCTTAATCATCAGACATGGTGTGAACAGCAGAAGGCTTTGTTTTCTCCGGAACAGCTGTAGAAACATAAGGTGAAGTGTGCAGTAATCATTGGGTCACTGGCTGATGGTACAGCTAGAGTTGAGGACTCATGGGAACTTGTGAAGAGTTGGCCTGACAAGTAAGGTGAATCCTAGTTCTCGCTGGCCTTGTTGGTCATAACAACCAAGTCTAAGTCAATGTGAAGCCACTGAAAGATTTTTTATTTATGTTTATTACAAATTTTTCCAAGTAACACATGCACAAGGTACAAAATTAAATAGTACAGAAGAACCTGAAATGAAAAACACAGTTTCCCACCCCACCCCCCTTCCCTACTCCCGTTTCCTAGAAGTTTTTTTTTTTAACCAATATCTACTTCTGAATTTTCTGGTGGCTAACTTCTACTTTTAAATAATATGTTTGAACAATAATTTCTTGACTTATTAACTTTAGACAATCTTTAATAACTCACCATTACAAAAGATAAGGATTTAACTTACACCATCTCCGCTTTTCCTTCACTCACCCTTTCCAAATGTCTGATAGAAGTCATTTTTAATACTTTTCTTGGCATAGAACTGATCATCACAATCAAACACATAATTGTGTAGCTCTTGTTCCATTAACTGAAAGCTGTATCTTTTCAACCCCATGTTGAATATGCAAATAACCTTACTTTTCCTTCCTCTTCTCCTCCCCCAACTAATTCACATCCTCTGCCTTCTTGTGCCACAGCTGGTCAATGCCGCTTTCCACTTCTGTTCCAAATGAAATATTAAGCCTTTCAGGCTTTGCTCACAGCCTGAGAAAACACTGAAGACCAGTAAGTGGCATTTGCGTTATTTTGGTTATGCAAATACTATTTACTGAGAGCCAGGGAGAACATACTTTCTTCTTTCCTCTAAACTCTCAATGTCATGAGGCCTGCACTACTGGAAAGGAATGTACCTACCACCAGCGTCAAATCCAATCTCTTCCCATACTCCCAGTCATCAAAATCCTGCCCTACTTTTTAATTTCTTAATATATTTTGGCTTGTCTTTCTTTTTTGCTGACTAAAGAATTTGTGTCATCTACATACTCAAATATCCCATTTTCTCTGTTGTTCTAGAGAGCTTCTTCAATCAGAGAATAGGGAGGGAAGGAGACTTTCTGGAAACTCGCCTGCCAGATGTCTACGTTTACACTACTCCTGGCAGTCTGCCTTCCGTGGCGTCCAGGAGCTCTGCTAACTCCTGATCCCTGAGCTCTGGCACTCACTGCTGCTGGTGCAAAACTGCCAGACTATTCCTCATCCCTGTTCAGTTCAGCTAATAAGGACTTAGACGTTTTTCTCTTCTGGGATGGGCACTTTTAATATCTTCCAAATTTTCCTAAGACTGTGCTTAGATGTAGGTTATTATTGGGCTCCCTAAATTCTCTATTTTCCCTTCCTTCCTTCCTTCCTTCCTTCCTTCCTTCCTTCCTTCCTTCCTTCCTTCCTTCCTTCCTTCCTTCCTTCCTTCCTTTCTTTCTTTCTTTCTTTCTTTCTTTCTTTCTTTCTTTCTTTCTTTCTTTCTTTCTTTCTTTCTTTCTTTCCTTTCATAGTGCCCATTAGCTCTTTGAGCTGGTTATCTGGGGGAGATTCCTTCTAGTTTATTTTATTGAATACTTCTTGCTGTCTTATTTTACTTTAAAAATTCTCAGAGTTTTCTCTTAGCATCTTGTTATTATCTAACAAATACACCATAAATTTCTGTGGAGATACAGCCATAATTTCATTATTTTATTCCATATGAGTTTTGTTTTGTTTAGTCTATCTTTTTCAACCTTTTGTGTCTAAGTGGTTTTTTTCTTGCACTTCCTTCTTTCTCTACCTTGGTGTTCTCCATGTCTGGGAATTCCTACAAGAAAATCTACATTAAGAATCTATGTTAGAACTTGTTCTGTTTCTCCGGTCGGTTTCCACTCTGGCTAGAAGCCCTATGCAGGTGAGTAGAGTGTCAGCTCTCAGAGGAAATGAGGCTGGCAGGCTAGGGAGCCACTTATTTCCAAGAAAAGAGTATCATTTGGAGTGTTAATTCCTATCTGTTTTCAGGCAGTTTGATTCTTTTATTCAAAGGACAATAACAATGACATTTCCACTGGTACCAAGAGTAGATTGCCTGTGTTCTATATACAAGGGTTGGGTCCAAGTAGGATGGGGATTAATTTACAACCAGTATAATTGTTTAGTAGTAAGACTTTCTAGTGCTTCTTTGGAGTTACAATGTTCAGATCAGCTGATGTTCTGTCTGGAAGGTACCTTCACTTTTCCCATTCATTATTATGTTTTGTCTAATTTCTTCCAGAAATGTGTTGAGATCTTTTCCAAACAGATGCCTTAAATTTTCTTTGCCAAGCGGTATCAATTTTCTTTTGTGTTCCTTGACTTCAGTTTCAGTGGGGCCTGGGAAAGAAAAGAAGGCAAAGTGACATGTTCAGTCCGTCGCTTTAAGTTGGCGCCCCACTGAAGGCTTTTTAACAGGGGAGTAACATACATAACTTTACATATTTAAAATATCCTGGGCTTTACTGCTGAAAATGCATGGAAGTTGTGAGAATGGAAAATATTTTATTCTAAAAGACTGAGGATCTAATTTCTTCTCTGAGAACATGAGGCATCGGGGACTTTGGGAAGTCAGATACTTTACTAAAACAGCCCATTTATTCAAAATCCAGTAAGTAGAAAATGCTTTCATGGTACCGAGGAGAGTATGACAAATAATCTGAATAATTAGAGCCTAGAAGACTTGCCTGGGGCTTAAGGCTTACCCAGCATTTCTACTGGGAAGCATCTCAGGAGCCTGCTTTGAGTTCTTCCTTTGCACTGGTGTTTGGAAGAAATTGAAAGACTTTTGTTCTGTTAAGATTAGATGAGGGCCAAGTATGAAGAGCCAAAGGTTTAGCAAGTAGGGACATATATGTTCTTCTGTGTGCTGACTGGTTTCTCTATTTGATCAACCAAAGCACTGTAGTTATGCATACCTATTCTGTAATTTGAATGCCTGGGTTCACAATCATGATCTACCACTTACTAGCAAAAGAGCCTTAGATAATATATGAAATCTCCAGAAAACTCAGTTCTCACATTCATAAAATAGGATAATAATTACTGTTTCATAAGATTATTTGGAAGATTAAATGACATAATCTATATATAGGGATGGGTATAATACTTAACATCTATTCAATACCTCATAATTAATAGCAATTGCTTTTTTAACATTTTATTTATTATTTTTATGTGTATGAGTGTAATGACTGCATATGTGTAGGTGCGCCTGTGCCTGAGGACAGAAAAGGATGTTGGATTCCCTGAAACTGGAATTATGAACAGTTTTTAGCTGCAATGTGGGTGCTGGGATTTGAACCCATGTCTTCTGCAAGAACACACAGTGTTATTAACTCGTGAGCCATCTCTCCAACCCTGATAGCATTGAATGACTAAACATTCTGCGTCTCTGTTCAAAACACCTACATCATAGATATTCACTAAATAATTCTAGAACTAAGAAATTACAAGATAAAGAAATCCAAAGAAAATGTTATCTACATAAAAATCTTATGGTCTGGGGCTGGAGAGATGGCACAGCAGTTAAGAGCACCGACTGCTTTTGCAGAGGACCTGGGTTCAATTCCCAGCACCCACATGGTGGCTAAGAACCATCTTTAACTCCAGTTCCAGGGGAATCCAACACCTTCTTCTGACCTCCATGGCATTGCATGACACGGGTGCACCAACCTACACACAGACAGTACACTCATACACATAAAAAATAATGAATAAAAAAAGTCTTATGGTCTACACATTCACCCAGTTACAACCTACATAAATAATATGACATTTTAAAGTAAATAAATAAAAAGAAATGAACTAAAGGAAATCAGGATGTGTACAACATCAATTCCAGAGACAATGAACATTAAAACTATGAAGGAAAGCTTCAATAAAATGAGGGGGGAAAAAGAGCTTGTTGAATGTCTAGTAATTAAATGAAAGTTGAGTTAGCTTTATCAAATTATTTTGCTCCAAAGTGAAATTTTCTATATGTGTTTGATAAATAACTCTTGACACAGATTGCTTTTTGAATGTGTACCACCATGGAAATATAAACAGTATCAAGCTGGATGTCTACCATTTGCTAAGGACAAACACTGTCTTGGAACAGTTCTGGATTTTGTCAAGATTTTCACTTTGGATTTTATCAGTGAAGGAGTTTTACATGAAAGAACTGGGTAAAGAGACTTACTCTAAATAGCTTAAAAAATTCCATTGTGAGAGGGTGCAGCACTGCACACCTGTAACTCCAACACTTGGGCAGCTGAGGCTGGAAGATCATGAGTTTGAGGCCAGTCTTGGTGACACTATATCAAACTAATATCCAAAATTCTGCTGTGAACTGAGAGTCCATTCTTGATATTCATAAAGCCACTTACCGGAATCCGGTTAGAGGTCGGGATGTATACTGTAGGGTGGTGGGACAGATAACAGTCATGTACCATTTGTCTCAAAAAACTAGAAATGATTTGAATGTGTTTGACATGAGAAAATGATAGTTATTTGAAAAGACAGACATGTTTTACCTGATTCAAGCATTAGATATCATGGTATCTCAATGTGTATAATTTTATATGTTCTTGTATCAACTTAAAATATTTTAAAAGTTATGACTTTATGTGTAAATACTATCTAAAAGTGAAGTCTAGCTCTAGAATGACATTGAGCTAATTAAACAATAAAATGGTGGTAGATAATTTCTCAGCACCCACTATCTCCTCTAATCATTTTTAGATGTACTGTAAAACTTAATTCTTCCAATAACCATATAAAATGGATCCCATTTTATAGAATGAGGTTGCAGAGTCATGGATAAGTTAAAGTTCTTCTGAGAATCATACAACTAGTAGGTAAAAGACCCAGGATTTGGGTACAAGGAGTCTACTTACAGAAAGGCTTATCTTAACCTTTGAGCTATGGGAGAGAATAGGCAAGCATGAAACGAGACAATCCTTAGTTGGCATGTGCTATATAGTCTACAAACTTCTTTAAAATGAGGCAGAAGCAGGCGGATCTTTGTGAGTTCAAGGTCAGCCTGGTCGACTGAGCAAGTTCCAAGACAGCTGGGGCTACAGTGAGACCCTGTCTTGAAAAGAACAACAACAAAAAATAAATAAAAATAAAATGTTCAGTCTGACTCTTCATGACAACCTGGTGAGGCAGAATTTCATAGCCATTCAGTAAGGAAACCCAAGTAAGACCCACCCTTCATGGTCTATAGCCCTGAAGGTGAACTAAGGGACAGTATAGAAACAGGTACCCAAGCTCTCAGCACTAGGTTACTATAGGGGCAGGAGGCTGTCTGATAACTGAGAACAAAGGAGCTGGGCTCATAAATATAGGCCCTGTTAATCTGCTTCATAGAGGCAGAAGTCAGTAATATAACACAGAGCAAGGAATTAAGTGGTCTATCTCCATCTTAGAAGACAGAGGTAGAGGAGTAAACCCCACCTGGGTCTACCTCCCCAGACTTCTCCCCAGCCTCGGTGGGCATTCCTTACATTTGTGTGAGGAGGTACAGTTTCATAATGTTCTCCTTCCATTCGGGCAGGTAGGCCAAGCTGGTAGCCACTTCCTTCTGGATGGGCCAGGCCCAGGCCTCAAAGAATGGAGCCAGGTTCTTCTGCACTTGGTGGGAAAACATCTTCACCCATAGATTCATTTTGTCAACATTGTCTGTGGGGGAGTTGGTCTGGTTCCTGTACTCAGTGAAGAGACGAATGAACGGTTCCCAGCCAAAGGCCTCCTGGAGCTAGAAAGACAAAGTCAAATGTGGGTGAGACATCTAGTGTACAGAAATAAGGCTGGGCACACGCTATAAGCAGAATTCATAAATTTTATGAGTTTTGAGACAGGATTTCCCTAGAGCCCCAGCTAGCCTGTAACTCATTATATAGACCAGGCTGGCCTTGAACTCACAGCGATCTGCCTGCCTCTACCTCCAGAGTGCTGGGATTAAAGGCATGGGCCACCACACCTCATCATGAAGTTAATAAATTTAACTTGCTAAAACATTAGCTTGGCAAGCTGAAAACAGGAGGACCTGTAGCCGCTCAGGGACTCAGGAGCGTAGAGGTCTCAACTCCCCCCCCCCCAACTGGAATTGCAGAGCAAGTGTCCAAGTGGAACTACAGTAGTGATTCCCAGGCGCAAGACCATAAAAGAAACAGCAAACCTGACACAACTCCAGTCCCACAACACCGTGCCCCACAAACAACCTAGAGGGATTGGTGGCAGGAAGCAGAGTGAGCACAGTGCTCAGTAGGGTACCAACCAGGTTGTTATTGACCCAGTTTTTGGAGAACCTTCAGAACAGAAAGGGAAGAGTGACCTAGACCTTCCAATATGTAATCAAAAGTGAAAACCTGATACCTAGACAAGTCAACCGTCCATTAACAAGGAGAAAACAACGAAGGCATCTGAAGGAAGTAAGCAAAGCAAGCCTTCGACACAACGAAGAAACACTTGAGATTAGCATCAGAATACAAACAAACAAACAAATAAAAACAAACCCACATGCCAAAAACACAACAAAAGAACATGGGAAAAGCACAGAATAATTCCACACTAAGCTCTACCAACCCTATAGAAGATTCCTACAATGAGCTCTCCCTGGACGTAACCCAGGACAGAGATCTTAGAAGAACAATCGTAGACATATTCAAAGAAATAAAAAAATATAAAGAACAAATGAAAGAACTAAGGCGGGGAGAAAGAAAAATTCAGGAAGGACCAAGAGGGAGAGAATGATAAACTCTAGAAGGAAGTGGAAACACTGAAAAGATCCCACACTGAAATCTCAGGATGAAATGAAAAAGGAAATCAAACACTCATCTAATAAACAGGAAAGAATAGGAAAAAGCCTCAGAAGCAGAACGGAGGAAGCAGAAAAAAGAATATCAGACCTGGAAGATAACACAGAAAAACTAAAATGCTCAAGTAAAGATTATGAAAACTTTAAAAAAACACAAGAATGGAACAACCAGGAAATGTGGGACACCATGAAAAGACCAAACCTCCACATCATAGGGATAGAGGAAGGAGAAGAATCCCAAGAGAATGGTATTGATCAGATCTTCAACAGAATAATAGATGAAAATTTCCCCAAACTAAAAAAAAAGACAAACCCATACAAATACAGGAAGCACATAGAACACCAAGTACACAAGACCAGAAAAGAAACTCCCCACACCATATCATAGCTAAAATGCTAGACGTGCAAAACAAAGACTGAAACCCACAAGAGAAAAACAACAAATTACAAATAAGGGGAAACCCATCAGCTGTAATTCTGATTTTAAATAAAATTAAACCCCTACATCTTTCCCTGTACAAAAATCAACTCCAAATGGATCAAAGACCTCAACATGAAACCTGAAACTCTGAAGGTGATAGAAGACAACGTTGGCAGCAACCTACAAGACATAGGCATAGGGGAAGACATTCTAAACCAGACAGCAGCTGTACAGGAAATAAGGTCAACAATTGACAAGTGGGACCTCATTAAACTCAAAAGCTTCTGTATAGTGAAAGAAACAATCAGGGAAGTGAAAAGAAAACCTTCAGAGTGGGGGAAAAAATATTAGCTTTGTGTCTATCACTAACCCTTCTCTCTTCTGCATGTTGGCCTCATGCCCTGCTCTTCCACTTACTACTACTACTACTAATATTAATACCAATACTAATACTAATACTAATACTAATATTAATATTGATATTAATACTAATACTAATATTAATACTAATACCAATATTAATACTAATACTAATTAATTAATTATTTGATGGGGTCTCCCTCATACCAGCCCACCTGGAACTCACCTAATAGACCAGGCTGGCCTTGATCTCACCGAGATCTGCCTACCTCTGCCCCTTTGAGGGCTGGGATTAAAGGCCTGTACCACCATGCCAGGCCCATTTACTAATCTTAAGAAAGATATTAGAGCTAACATGGTTCTAGGCTTGGCACCAAGTGGACCAGTCAGTGATGGTTATAACAGCAACTACAGTGATCAGCATTTCCCACCCTTGTCTCACTGTTTATCTACTTTAAACCTGGCTAGAGGGGAACAATCCTTATTATCTTTCATAGCTGCAATGTTGAACTCCAACAATTTGGAAGTTCCCAGTGCTACAAAATGCCCTTTGGGAACAAAGAGAATCAGGTAGAAGTCTATAGACAGTTTAGCTAATTAGAATAAAGAACAAGTCATAATTTTACAAAGGAATAGTCTTCCTGATGCCACGGGCAGGAGCTCATACTAGCCAGGGTCGCAGAGCTTGTCTTAAAGCAACATTCCGAGACTGTAATAAAGAGCTCATGCTAGCCAGAGTCACAGGCCTTTGAAGTGAAATGGTGTCGACATGACTTCATGGGTGGTAAAGCAGCCCCCAGGAAGTGAAGGGCTAGCATCTCTGGGCTACTTCACATTATTGCCAAAAGCAGCAAGTACGAGCAGAGAGGAATCCGATGTGGAAGAACCAGAATAAATAATTCCTGGCTTGATCCCAAGGTGATGCCACTCTGCAGAGTGAGCTAGGGGCTTATCCAGGCATGGGAGGAGGGAGGTGGGTCATCGAACTACAGTTCAGAAAGCAAAGCCAATGAACAGACCCAAGGACTGAGGACTCCTGGATTGTCCACACAAGGTGGAATCTACGGCAAAGCCACATAATAAATAGATGATATATTCATCTGAGGAAGTACTAGTCATAACCCATGTATAGACTATAAAGAGGGCAGCCTGAGAGCTATTAAGGAAGAGAATTTGGTTTCAGTCACCATTGTGTTTGGGTTTACAGCCAGAGGGAGAGAGTAAAGTTTGTTTATAGTACTCCATTTCTCTCTGCTGGATTTAAGACTCCTCAGTGCTTTCTATGTTCTCTCTTGTCTCTAGTGGGGGTTCAGCTGACCTAGGAGGTACAGCACTGTGCTCATTGTAGGGTCATGTAGAGTGTTGCACTCAGCTGATATCCCTGGACTTTCTCAGGTTTCCCACGTGGCTGAATGTAGGAGGCAGATGCAGTAGGTGGTTGCCAGGGTTTCTAGAATGGCGTCTAGCAGTGTGTCCTGGGTGGTCCACTTCTCCCACCACCCTCCAGTCTTCTTGCCCAGTACCTGTAAATATGTTTCCAATGCAGTCCAGGCATTCCAGTTTTTCACATTGGGGCCTTTGCTCAGGTAGATTCGTACTCGCTTCTCCCGAACTGGAGGCCACAGGGCAATATTGGCACGGGCTCGAGGAATGCCCAGGACGGTTTCATGCACATAAACACACCACAGGTTGCAGGTGGCTTCGGTGGTGTGAGGTGGGAACTCCCACTCCTGCCGCTGCTGGTTACGGCCCAGCTCATGGACCAGGCCCCAGATCCCCTTGGTCCTGATGAGCTTCTCATTGATGAGCTCCTGCACCGACTCCAGATGGCACATGATGGGGTACCCTGCATGCATCCAGCCTGAGAATGCAGAAAGATGAGGGCAGGGTTAGGTTCCTACCCTCCAGACCATTAAATTCTTCTCTGTACCCCGTCTCTTCCAAAGTACCCCAGGCTACCCCTAGTACCCTTACTGCTCATCTAAGCTCAGACACTCCCAGGCTTTCCTTCTTGTGATCACTCTGCAATGGTATTTTCATCTTCAGCAAGGAATGTATTTACATGTTCTGCTAGCAAAACATCTTTACCCTCCTTGCCTCCTGCTGCAGGGCTGTAGAAAGAAGGACTGTGTTTGGGGTGGCATGCACAGAGGTCCTCTCAAGCACCCACCAACTGAGATCTGCACATCAGCCACGATCCTCTGAGGCAGGCGCAAAGGAAAGGTCTCGCCTCCCAGTCTTGCCACGGCCTCCATCACCTCATCCCAGAGGCGGAGCACTGGCTCCGGGTTCTCCAGAGTACACAGATTCGCAGTTGGCACTGTGAAGATGATGTTGTCAGTGGACAACTCGCCCCAGGGACCAGGATACTCCTCAATACGCATCTTCCATTCCTCCAGGGATGTCTCCCCTGTGAAGACAGGTAATGGAGATTGAAACAACACCATTTCCCAGTCCCTTGGGTTAGAACATTCAACTTGAACTTCAGAAGGAAAACCCCACACTTAAGAACAACCACGTCCTCTTCTCTATCCTCCAGGAAGTCCCTATGGATGTGGTTTGTTTCTTCCTTATTGGCATCAGTGCAGAACCTAGGAAGCCAACCTCCCCACCCCATTGTTCTGTGTCGGCCCCAGCTGGCACCCCTTAACCCACAGCCTCTCCTCCTTGGGGTGCACTCTGTAGCTTCTGCTCACCTAGCTTGTAGTATGGAGCACGGACAGCTCCCTTCACAGTGACGGGCACAGAACCCAGTGTGATGTTCTGAGGCACGATGATATAGAGGAGACCACCCCAGAGGCAGGTGATTGATTTCGTGGGTTTGTCCAAGCAACAGCGGTTAGTCACGAGAGGGCCCCGGAACAGCTTGCTGGACCTAGTCAGGTCATCGGTGTGACAGCCAATCTGTATCTGTAACAGAGATATCCTCCAGGGTCACCATGGGGTATGTGTAAGTGGAAGAGGATAGTCGAAGAGGGTGAACTCAGGAAGGGACATTAGGCTGTGACCCCATGTACCACTGTTAAATCATGTGAAATAGATGCATGAAATTGAAGCATTTCTTGAGGTAATATGGACTAAATTATGGGGAAATATTTATACTTTCAAAGGACTGAAGCTTCACAATGAATCTTATACAGACATGAAGAGTAAAGAGTAGGTGCAACCAGTAAATTTCATTTGAGGAGAACTGAGGACTACAAATGGATCTTGATGTTCGCCTGGCACAGTCCTAGTTGCCTACTCCATAGAGGTAGTTCTGGCATCGGGAAGCTGGCAGAAGGAACACTACCTTTTGCTGATTTGAGAGAGGGCGCAGTGAATGGTTGTGTGTTGTGGCTGACGTAGCGGATTCCTTTTCACCTTCCTGAGGAAGTGGGACGCACTCTGCTTTTGATAGAGTCTTCGTGTTGCTCTCCATAAATAAGTGCCAGGATAGACACAGGCTCAGGATAGACCCTCAACATTACAACAATCCTCTGGGGGGAAGAGAGCATTGAATTTTGGATGTGTACGTGTGTGTGTGTGTGTGTATGTGTGTGCAACACAGCAGAAGGTAGACTTGAGCCATGAGAGTGCAGTGTGTCTTTGGTGTCATGAAGAAATAGAGCTAGAAAGACCTTGTGCTATACAGGGAGAAGCACATAGAGATGGTGAGTAAACTAATATTGACTAAACGAAGGAGGTCACGGTACCCTCCATTTGAGGTCTCTCTTAGACGTCTGTGCTGGATAGCTTTTGACACACCTGGGTTGAGGGAATTTCCTCCATTGGACTAGCCTGTGGCCACTACTGTGGAGTATTGTTTTAATTGTTGACCCATGTGGAAGGAACCAACCTACATGGGTGGTATCACCCCTGGGCGGGTGGTCCTGTATTGTATAAGAAAGCAGGCTGAGCAGAGGCAAGGAGAGCAAGCCAGTAAAAAGTATTCCTCCATGGTCTGTGCTTCAGATCCTGCCTCCAGGTCCCTGCCCTGAGTTCCTACCTCAGTTTCTCTGAGTGATGAACTGTGACCTGGGATATGTAAGCTGAATAACCCTTTTCCTCCCCAAGTTGGTATTGGTTAGTGTTTTGGCACAGCAGATTAAGAGAAACTAGTACTGTGACACAAGTGAAAAGTACAAGATGTAAGAACCAAAAGTTGGTTAGTTTTGAGTTCTGGGCTCCCAAATATATCAGTGTGATGTATTTTGGGTTAATCCAAAGTAGTTGTTTTATCTTGAAATGGAAGATATATCATGAAAACATGCGGTTTCACGAGGACCACATAAGATGCCAGCTGGATAGTGTACTCGTTATTTGTTTGCAACCTGACACAAACTACAGTGACAAGCCTGGGAGGAGTGCAGCTCAGCTGGGGAATATTCCTTGTGGGATTAGCCGTGGCCAGGTCTGTGGGGCATTTTCTTGATTGCTAACTGATGTGGAAGGGCCCAGACTACTGTGGGTCGGGCCATACCTGGGCAGCTGGGTCTGGGCTGCATAAGAAAGATAGCTGAGCAGACCAGGGGAAAGCAAGCCTGCAAGCAGTGTTCTACACAATCTCCACTTCAGCTCCTGCCCTGACCTCCATCTATGAGGGAATGTCACTCACAACTGTAAGATGCACGCATAAACCTTTTCTCCTCTAAGTTTTTTTTTTTTTTTTTTTTTTTTTTTTTTGCTTTTTTTTTTTTTTTGTCAAAAAGTTTCATCACAGCAATAGAAAGTTATTAGCCCAGATGGCAAGAGTGTCTGGACTCTGGGTCCCGTGGTGGGAGGGAGAGGGGCCTCACCCTCAGATCAGCTTCCACAGCACATTCAGGCATAGAGACTTCTATGATTTGTCTTCCAGGTATGTAGAGTCCAGTACTCATCCAGCAGTATCGGGTACCTGCCAAAAGCACAAGAAGTGCAGACTTCATGACTTCCCCACACAGTGCTCTATAGATGCTTCGTGGATTCTGACACTTCATTTCCCCTCCACACTGCCCTGAGTGATGTTTCCCAAACAGCTCCCAACACCCCAGCCCCTAACACCCCAGCATCTATCTTCTTGAAAGGATGTGAAGGATGGGAATGACCCGTTGCAGGTGATTGAACTCCCTAACTCTTCACCAATCCCTCCAGGCCCCATAACACCAAGTTCCCGGCCTCCTGCCATACTTAGGTTGGTGCAGTTGACCTCGACGGTGATGGGAGACTCCGATGGGCGCAGATAGGAGCTGCTGTACATGTCTTCAATTTCTGGAACCAGCAGTGAGAGGTCACTTCCAGAGTGAGCCAGGCCTGTGGCCAGGGAAAGCATCGCTCCCCGACAGCAGTCATTGATGACGGGGTTCTCTCGGGTTGCCACTGGGAGCCGATAACGGCTCAGCAGCTTCCGCAGGAGTCTGTGTACTGACATGTAAGCGGGGATCTCTTCGGCGGGAATCTGCAGGAAAGCTGCCCCGTCTGGTCCCAGCTTGGCCAGCCAGCCCTTCTCCACATTTCCTCTCTTTCTACCCATTATCACCTGGAACTCAGCCAAGGTGGAGCGGAAGTGATAGGTCCTTATCCCAGCTTTAGGGGTACGGAAAGGGCCTGGGTTGAGGCTTTGGCTTGTGATGCTGATGCCAAAGGGGTTGAGGAGCAGGTTTCCTGGGAAGCGAGCCAGAGGGGACACTCCTGGGTTCTTGAAAGCCCACCACCAGGCTTGGGCTCCAACGAACAGCCCGCCACCCTCTGCCACAAACTCCTGCAGCTCCTTAATCCCTACATCACTGGTGGGCTCGAAGCAATAGACACTTGCATCACTGGTCAGTTGGGGCTCAATGCTGGTGTCTATACCCCCCACGGCAAGAAGTCCACTCATTGTTCTCAACTCTGTTTGCACCACGATCTTCCCTCTGCGGCCCCCGTCTAGCCAGCGGACAGCGTTGAGTAGAAAGGGGCCAAGTTTACCCACGGTAAATAATACCTTATGGCCAGTAACAACCACCCGGCCCCGGCCATAGCGGGCAGCGGCTATCACACAGCCATGGTAGGTATCTAGCCCCAGGGGAAAGGCCAACGCCCCATGCACTAGCAGCTGGGAGGGGAAACAGTCTGAGTTGGTGATGTCCAGCTCCGAGATACCATGCAGGAGCTCGTCTCTGTCCTCAGAGAGGTCATCTTCACAACTGCAAAAGACACATGTGCACTTGGTTAGAAGGATAACTCTGTACAAAGCTTCTGGAAGACTGCCTAGTGCACAAGGAACTTAATACTGTATTACTTTTACTGATACTATTTTCATCTATGGCTGATTTGGGAGAACAGAGTGGATGGATCTGACCTCACAGGGTACAGAAATTGGTTGGAGAGAAGACAAAAGGTCTCAGGATTAATTATGCTCTGTTCTTGTTCAAAGCACTAATTCTCCCGAAGAATCTGCAAAAGAAAACCTAAGCTTTAGACTAAATATTCTAGATTTAAGTTGTTTATGCCAGCCTTTAAAAATCATGTGATGAATTGAGTAGGAAATCATGTTTTCGTTCTTGTAATCAGTCTTGATTATCAATTTCATACAGTTAATTTGATATACATAGGGTCTGTTGAATGCAGTTAGTGCCTGCAACTGAAAAAAGCGGTGCTATCTTAAAAGGGGGAGGGAGAGACAGTGGCTAGTCCCAGCTCTCATGAGGCCTCTGGCTGGCTGACTGAGTGGGTATGATTTTGCTTATATCCAGAACCCTGCCTGTTCTTTGCCCAACAGGAGTGTATGCTGTGGGGTTTTGCTCAGCACCAAGATCTCTCTTTCTATAGGTAGGGCCTCCCTAGGGGATCTCAAGACTCTTACACTCCAAAAGGAAGATGGAGCCCTGGATTCTTAGCATGGTTACTAGGGGAAGCTCTTGCAATCCAGAATTGGATCTGGCACTCTTGGTAGGTGTCAAGTGGGCAAATGTGTGGTCTGAAGGTAATTTTGAGGAAGCATAAAAGTGGGAGTTGGGTAGACAATGTATTTGCAATATGTGTGCAGAACAGGACTCTGGGAAAACCAGGGCTCTCGGAGCAGACCCACCCTCTCTTTGAAACACTAACTGAAAGCAATTCAACTAGTTGTCCTGGCTTTGATTCCAAGTTTGCTAAACACACTGTGATTATAGACTTGTTTCCCACGATCTCTGGCCTGGAGGAATAGGGAGACATCAGCCAGGCTAAGCAAAACATTCTGGTTTTGATACTATTTTTCTAAACAATATTTTGAATAGTTTAGTAATTCTAAAAAAATAGTTAAAATAAGTTAATATTCAAGATAATGTGCAATTAAATGAAAATGCCTTAATTCTTTTAAGTTTTGTTCATAAATTTCATGCAATTCTTCTTTCTTTTCTACCAAATGAAGTCAGTGAAAAGGTGGGTTTCTGTGCTCTACATTAACATATCAGCATCAGGATTTCTGGACTATCCTGTTATGACAGCATGAGAGCTGCTGATGAACCAAGATTCAGACCCAGGGTCCCCAGAACTTCCTCTAAGCAAGACATGGTTCCTGTTATGTTCAGAATCTCTCTGTTGTTGCAGCAGAGGAGAGGATGGGCAAGATCACCCTCTTCTGAATCAGAACAAAAGTTGCTACAATAAAGATTCATGTTATCACAGGATTTCATACAGGGTTCAGACACCAGTCTGGGACAGGAGCATTTATAGCTGACACAAAATGGGTGGAGTCAGTTGGATCAGAAAACTAAAGGACAGAAAAATATAGTAAAAGAGATCAAGACATGAACATCAACGGACCAGGGTTATCATTTCCCTTCAAGAATACACTGCAGGCACAAGTAATGATGAGGCCAGAATTGCAGTGCAATTTAAGATGTAAATGGACAAGAATCACTAAACATTACCACATGAAAGACAAACACAAAATCAGGAGAAAAAATGCTAACTCCCCAGGAAGACCCCCAAAAATATGAAGAAAACTATAAATAAGTATGGTTAGTCATGGCTGAGTTTTAAGGAGACACATTATCTGTCTCTTAAAAAAAGGAGGGGGGAGCTGATACAAAAGAAAGGAAGACAGCCCAAAGATCTGACATCTAATAAGTGAGAGTGCCAAGAAAACAGGATGGAGAGAAAAAGGAAGAAAACACCAGAAATGAAATGCACATTTCCTTGTTGAAAACAGGTTTGAATCCTCCAAATGAAATCACTATGTAAGTGAACATCCAGGCAAATGGAAGGAAGTGCTGTACAGCATCTACTTGGTTTCTAGTAGATTTATCAACTCTTTTTTTTTAATTAAAAAATTTTTATTAATTTTATTTATTTCTGTATGTGTATGAATGTACTGTCTGCATGCAAGTTTGTGCACCCGTGTCGTGTAATGCCGCGGAGGTCAGAAGAGGGTCTCGGATTCCCCTGGGACTGGAGTTCTCCTGGAATTGGAGTTTCAGACGGTTCTCGGCCGCCATGTGGGTGCTGGGGATCGAACCCGGGTCCTCTGCAAGAGCGGTCGGCGCTCTTAACCGCTAGGCCATCTCTCCAGCCCCGATTTATCAACTCTTTAATAGTTAAAATAATCTTAGAATGGCCTCAGAAAGAAGAGACAGATTGCCTACAAAGAAACAAATATTTTAGCTGCTTAAGAGTTTTCTTGGCACAAAAGCGTACTGAAATTTAGCTCACATGAAACTTTGACAAAAAGGGGTCTTGGAGTTATACTGTAGGCCTATGTCTAAAAAGTGAAAATGAGCACAGAGAGGTACAAATTGGTGCAAAGCTATAATGGGTAACGAGGTTGCTAAAATTCATGATGAATGCTAAAAGCAGCTGGAGAAGGTCCTATGTACGGTATTTGATGCAATTGGCATGTATGTATTGCAACTTTGTAAAGGCATGGTACTACAAAAAGCAAAACAAGCAAAAATCAGTAAAAAGGAAGTTAGACCCAAACTTCTAGATGCATCTAACAAAACACAGCACAGAGAGGAAGGAGAGAGAAAGTAGAAGAAAGGACAGGGCAAATGAAAGCTCTGATCTCGAAAAGAATGTAGATTTAAAAAACTGGTCAATTCTCAAGTCATATAGAAAAGAAAAACAAGTTCATTTAAAATGTAAAGGAACAAAGTAAAACCAATTCTGTATGAGCATTTGCTAGGTGCTCAAAGAAAATGCAATATAAATAACAGATGTTAGGCTTGTATTTCTAATACGTAAAGGCCTGTTAAAATGGAGAAGATACTGAAAAATCAATAGAATGAGTGGAAGATATGACAGGCACTTCACAAGTAATCCTAAGTGGACCCTAAGCACACAAAAGGTAGCAGATCTGTTGTAAGAAGAATGCAAATCAAAACAACATCAGAATACTCTTTCGTGGCCATCAAATTGGAAAAAACTGCTCTGCTGGACATTTGTGGAGAATCAGGCATTCTTTCACACTGCTGATGGGAATGCTGAACAGCACAAACCTATTCAAAGGAAACTGAAAATTTCTAACAGAAGTACGCATACATTTACTCCTCAATCTATCAATATCATCATTGCAAAATTACCCTGAAGGACCAGTTTTGAAAAACATGCAGCATTATTTATGACAGTAAGATATTCAAAACAACATAAATGACTGAAAAAAATCCATGTTTTTTTTTTTCAGAGTGGAGTACAACATCACTGAAAAAGAGAGGAAATTACTATGTATTGTCAAAGAATGACTTCTAAGATATATTAATTTTAGAGAAGGCAGCTGAGTACTGAATGGACAGTTGGTCCCAGTACTTGGACAATGAAATGGGAAGGTAATGAACCAAGAAGGTCCAGACCAAGTTAGACAACACTGGGAGGCACGAGTCAAACATCTACAGAAAGGCCAAAAAGAAGGGAGGGAGAGAAAGAGCACTATCTCATATACACACTCAACTTAAAATGGACACAATCTTCAGTCAGGGTCAGTGAGATGCGTTACTGGGTAAAGGTTCTTGTGCTAGGTGTAGTGAACTGAATGCCATCTCCAGGGTCTACATGGTAGAAGAAGAGAACTGACTACCACAAGTTGCCCTGTGACTTTCACAGTTGTACTGTGCCACACCTGTACCCACACATATACATGGTAATCACAATGCATGTATACCAGAACGTTTAAAATTAAAAAAAAAAAAAACAATTAAGCCTGAAGGTATACAACTCCGAAGAAAACAGATGAAAAGCTTCCTGATGTTGCTCTTAGCAATGACAGAAAGCCCAAGCAACAAAAGGAAAACATAAACAATAAAATTCCATTAAAACATAAACAATAAGACTCCAATAAACTATTGCTTCTGTAATAGCCACAGAAACAGCATATGAGAGACAGCCTACCAGACAGGCTTGGTGGAATATGCCTTTAATCCCAGCAGACAGGAGGCAGAGGCAGAGGCAGGATGGCTCTGAGAAATGGAGGCCAGCCTAGTCTATATCAGTTCTGGGCCAGCTGGGGCTATAGGAAGGGCCTGTCTCAAAAACCAAATAACCAAACAAACAAACAAAAATCAGCCTACAAATTTAGAGAAAATATGCATGAACCACATATCTGATAATGGTTCAATATCCAGAATGCATAAAACTTATACAATGCAATATCATAATAATCTAATTTTAAAATGTGGAAAGTACTTGAATAGATGTTTTGCTGAAGAAAAGATACAAATGGTTAACAGATCTACAAATAGATGCTCACCACCACTAAGGAAATGGAAATAAAATCCACAATGAGGTATCTCTCCCCATCTATTAGAATAACTATTATCAAAATGTCAAGTGTTGACGAAGATGTGGTAAGAAAATAAAATCTTGTACACCACTGCTAGCAATGCCAATTGGTGGAGCATGAGTTGGAGATTCCTTGATCAACTAAAAACAGAACTATCATATGACTCAGCATCCATCCAGCGGGTATGTACTGCAAGGATGTAAAATCGGCACCTTGCAGAGACACCTACACTCTCATGTTCCATGCAGCATTCCAACAAGAGACAAGATAAGGAAGAAAGTCTGCATGCACATCAGTGACAGAGGATAAACTGTGCTTCCCTTCTCTTGGGGGAATATTTAGGAGGGAAGGCTAAGTTGATGCCAATCCTTCCTGCTTATGGTCTTGTCCATTCACTACTTTAGGCAATCTTTGCCTTCCCTAGGGGTGCAGGTATTTCTCTTTTATGCTATCATTTAGAAGTCTTTGAATTTTTGTTTTGTATTTGGTTATAGCCCTATTTTAAGTATTGTATGTGAAATAAACAAGGATCAAAATTCAGCTTTCCATAAGGGTATTCAGTTGTTCAGTTGTTCCAGGATGGTTATGTTGTAAACTCTGCTTTTTCCTCCATTAATTATGTTGACAACTGGAGGATCTATCTCTGATCTATGTTGTCTGTTTCAATCGATCTGGTTGACTATCCTTATGCTGAAAGCACAGTGTTTTTAATCAATTCATTTATCTCACCTCACTTCATCACACAAGTAATGCATCATCTCACACCTTCAGGAGAAGAGTGAGTATAGTATATGAGAATCTGAGAGAGGTAGGTGAGATGGTTCAGTGTCTAAAGGTGCTGGCTACAAACACCTGGAAGCCTGAGTTCTGTCCCCAGAACCTATGTACAGTGGGAAGGACACGGCCTGACTCTGCAAGGTTGTCTTCTGACCTCCACTGGTGTGCTGTGGCACACCCCCCCCACATCATACACAAACCCACACATGATAATAATAAATGATCAATATAGTGTGAGCAAGAGAGAGTATATTCATAATCCTTTTATTACAGTATACTGTATAACTATTTTTTTATTAGCTATGGTTATTATCATACTGAGATTAATTCTTAAATTAAGCTTTAGTATGGTTAAATGTGTGTAGAAAAGTTTATTTCTTAATTTTCAATCTCTATGCCCTCTTTTCCTTGTCATATTGCACTGGCAAGTTCTTTCACACAATGTTGAATAAAAAGATAATAGCAGTTATTATTCTTTGTCTTGTCCTTACTTCTAGGATAAAAATATTCACTATTTCACAGCTGGATGTGTTATCACACACCTGTAATCCTAGAATTTGGAAAGGGGAGGCAGGAGGATCAAGAGTTCAAAGCCAACCTTGGCTACATAGTAAGTTCAAAGCCAGCCTTGGTTACATAGTAAGTTCAAAGCCAGCCTTGGTTACGTAGTAAGTTCAAAACCAGCCTTGGTTACATAGTAAGTTCAAAACCAGCCTTGTTTACATAGTAAGTTCAAAACCAGCCTTGGTTACATAGTAAGTTCAAAACTGACCTGTGCTATATGAAACCCTGCCTCAAAACAAAAGAAGAACTGATCAACCAACAAAACAAAATTAAATTAACTTAAACAAGAAAGTTTTTAAAGCTACATGGCTCTTATCAAGTTGAATAAATCTTTAATTGCAGTTTTCTGACTGTATATGAAATTTTGTCAAATGTTTCCCCTCTGCCTACTGAACTATCTCTTTCTCGTTATTTTCCTGTTAATATGATAAATTGATTTCTGAATGTCAAAACCATTATCCACACCTAGTGTAGCCCTATTTGGTTATTATGTCATATTCTATTTGTATATTGCTCTAGCTACATGTTAGTACTTGATTAAAAACTTAGCATCTATGTTAATGAAGGATATTGTTCTGTAGGTTTTTTTCCTCTTTTTTTTTGGTAGGGTTTTTTCTTGCTGTGTCTTTCCCTAGTGCTATTATTTTACTTTGTTGTGTGTGCTTGTGTGTATGTGGGCACACATATGCATCTATAAAGGTCGGGGTCGAGGTCAAGTTGGGTGCCTTCCTCAGTCAATCACTCTCTACCTTGTTTTCTGAGACAAGGTCTCACGCAGGACCTGGAACTCACTGACTAAGCTAGACTGGCTGGCTGGCAAGCCCCGGGACCTTCCTGTCTCTACCTCCCTAATGCTGATATTACAGTACATTCCTATGACCAGCTTTCTTTTACATGGGTTCTGAAGGACACAACCCAGGTCCTCATGATTACAGAATAAACATTTTACCTACTGAGCTCCATCTCTTCTTTGGCTTTAATGTGACAGAAATGCTGGCTTGGTGAATAAAGTCAGAGAGACTTTACTCCTACCTAGGTCCTAAATTTGATAGAATTCTTCAGTGAAGTTCTGTTTGTGTTCTTGCTGGTCTTAAATAAAATTTTTATTTTAAAATTTAAAATGTAGGAAATTTGCAACTACATTACAGAGAGTTTCTTGCTATCTTTGACATATTTAATGATAATTTATTAAACAATGGGATATTTGGCATAGCTAAGAACTTAATGCAAGTCAGATGTTAGTAACACAACCCCAGATAGCTAAGCAGGATCAATGCCTATAACCCCCAACACTAGGGAAGGGGGAGGAACACAAGTCCAAGGCTAGCCTGGACTACATAGTGAGACCCTGCCAGTGAATGAACAATCTCTAAAGTTGTATAAATTTTACCTGTTTTTCTGTTAACGTTTTCTAGGATTCAGTCCAGGAAATTAGTGGTGAGATGCATTAGTGGTGAGATACTTTGTTGCAATTCAACTTATTTAATATATATTGTCTCTTTTCTTATGTCTATTTTGTTAAGTCGTGTCTTTCAGGAAATTTGCCCATTTCATCTAAACTGACAAATTAATTTGCATAAGGCTGTAATATTCCCTTATTATTCTTTTAGTGTCTATAAATCCATATTCATTTCCCTTCCTCCATTCTTGAAATTATTTTAAAAATTAATTACTCATGTTTATGACATGAGTGTTTTCCTTGCACATACTTACGTGCACCATGTGCATTTAATACCCATGAAGGTCAGAAGAGGGCATCAGATACCCTGAAACTATAGTTACAGACTGTCGTTAGTCCCCATGGGGGTGCTGGGAATTGAACCTGGGTCTTCTGCAAGAGCAACCAGTGCTCTTAATTGCTGAGTCATCTCTCTAATCCCCATTCTTGAAATTCCTAATTTGAATTCTCTTATTGTGATCTTATTTGGGGGTTTATCACTTTATTGACCTCTTCTATTTAACAACTATTGCTTTTACTGGTTTAGTGGATTCTACATATAGCCAACATATATTTAGTAATGACCTCCAGGGATTTTCAGATCCTTATTACAAATATATTTATTGATGCCTGTTCTGACACTGTTTTTCAAGCTACTTGGGGAGTTACATGCATGCTTATCTTCAGCAATCTGGCAGTTTTCTTATTTCATCTGAAATGATTTCAAATATATGTTCAATGTTCAAAATTCTGAAATCTTTTCAGTAATCTGAAGATCAAAAGATTCTTTTGAGGCTTGTATCATTTCATTGTTTTTCAGGCTGCAATGGTCACACATAACATCAACTTGAAAGTTGGTTAATTCAGGCTTCACAGGGTTGCTTTCAAGCAAATGTACACAGAGCATTGACACATTCAGACCATGACCACTTGCCTCACCTTCATTTCCATGCATTTCTGATGACTTTAGGAATATGCAAAGATCACAAATGACCAGGAAATCAAATCCATAGACTAAAGGGAATAGAATCCAAAGGGGGACTCAGAGTTTTTACTTCAACCTCTCCTAGCTGGAAAATGAGAGCTGGAAGGGTACTGCGCAGCTACTGGCCCTGCATTCAAGGTTTCCAGATTTCCCCGACCTAGAGTAACATAGCCCTCTTTCTACACAGTTACTTGGTTTTTGAAATCTCCTCCAGATATCACCATTACAGGTATTTCTATGTTCTTCATTCTCTAATCTTTGTAACCCTATTCTTTTATTTTTTGGGTCTTTTTTTTTTTTTTTGAGACAGGGTCTCCCTTTGGTCCTAGCTAGCCTGGAGCTAGCTCTGTACACCAGACTGGCCTTGAACTCACAGAGATCCGCCTGGCTCTGCCTCCTGAGTGTTGGGATTAAAGGTGTCCACCACCATGCCCGACCTTGTAACCCTATTCTTAAGATAAGAAATAACATCTGTCACAGAGTATATGCAGTAAATTCTGGAATAATAAATGGATGAATAAATAAGCAAAAAGGTCAGAACTCCTTTATGAAAGTCCAGTATTTGGGCTTAGTTCTATGTTTGAAAATATAGAGCACATAGGATGATTAGTTTGGCATACACATTTAAAAAATATTTTGTTATTTTTATGTTATGTGTATGAGTGTATTGCCTGCGTGTATGTAAGTGCACCCCTGTCATGCAATGCTTATGGAAGTCAGAAGAGGGAGTCAGATTCTCCGGGAACTGGAATTACAGATGGTTGTTAGCCACCATGTACATGCTGGGAATTGACCCTGGGTCCTCTGTAAGAACAGCTAGAGCTCTTAACTTCTGAGCCAGTTCTCCAGCCCCAGGCACATTTGTTAACATAGCTCATTCCTCATAGTTCTAACTGCCTCATTATGTCTTCCTTGCCTAAACCTACCTCACTGTGTCGGGCAGTGTTATTTGATCCAAGAAGGCTAAGAAGGTCAATGTATAACAGGGAGTGGTCCAGTGTACCTCTTCTGCTCCTGCATAATTCCTGCTTCAAATAGTCCTCAGTCATCAATCCAATTATATCCCTAAGAAATGTTTACTGAACGTATATTAACTGGTTACATGTACAACACTATATACATACAAAACAGACTGGGTGAACATTCTCAAAGAAATTTCAGTGAGGCTTTGTCTGCACCATCATCTGTCTCCTCCAAGCTAGGCTATCAGATTGACTTCAGAGATAAAAACCCCTTTTCTAAATCCTAGGCTTAGTACATGAAACTTACACTATCTCTTTTGCTGTCTCAACTTCCAAATCCACTATTTCCTGTTTCTGTCCTACCCACACATAGTTAGACACTTCAAAGTGTTTCTCACAGCTCTCTAGAGTTTGGTCCATGGAATTTTGCATGTTTTTCTTTTTCCTAATATCTTCTTTTTTACTTAAAGTAAACATCCTCTTACAAATTTTCCTGGATTATTTATGTCAACTCTTGGTGTAGCAGTATTCTTACTAAGCTGAGTGTCAGGGAATTTCATGGTCAATAGGAATCCCCTCAAAACACTAAATGGATTACTCTGAGGAGGTATTATCAATGAGACCTTGCCTCTCCTACACGTTAGATGATTTATGAATACTTATCTGAGTTCCAAATTCTCTTCTGTTAGCCTAGAAACCTCCAGAAGATGAAACTATGTCTGCTTGTAAATCTACGGCCACCTTCTACTATGGTAACATACTCACCTAACTAAGACAGGGATCTTAGGCATCTTCTTAGAGACTTTAAAGAAACTTGTGTCCCCTTTATTGTCAGTGAAGTATATACCAGCCACACTGGTCACCAGATTCCCAGGAAATGTGAAGAGAACCCTTTCGTCTTCACCCTGGTTGGCCCAATCCCAGGCTTGGCCTCCTATGAGCAGGCCCCCTCCACGTTTCATGAACTGGACCAGCTTCTCAGTCATGGTTTCGTTGTAGGCATCAATACAGTAAACCCCCAGGGAGTCATTCACTTCTGGCTCAATCTTTGCTTCGATTCCACAGGTCTCAAGGATTTTCACCAAAGGCGCCAGGGATGAGTGTATACCAATGGCAGCCTCAGGAGATGAACGAAGCCACCCCACAGCATTGAGAAGGAAAGGAAACATCTGAGTTTCCACCAAATAGTCCTCATGGGATGCTACCACCAAGCGACCTCGGCCATAGGTAGAAGCAGCAAGGAGGACCTGGCCCACATCATTCACCATTATGGGAAAAGCAGCCTCTCCAATAAGAAGCAGTTCGCATGGGATGGCGTCCTCGGGGAGATCCCAGCTTGTCACTCCATTCATAAGGGCCTCGAAGGCAGCAGAGGGGGTCGCCATGGTTCCGTTGGTTTCTACCAAGAGAAGAAAGCAGAAACTCAGTTTATCGAAGAATGTCTAGGTAATCAGAAACCAAGCCAAACATTTCACCTCTCTAGCTATGCCAACTTTCCCATCCCTGGCAAAACTGGAGTCTCAGTGACTCTAGCCAGAGTCCCAAACATCCACTGTGTCCCATCCTCTGAAACTGTCATGGTCAAACTTGGCACACAGCACATGGCTTTTCCAGAAGAAAACAAATGGAATGGAGGAATGAAGGTGATTGTGTCTCCCAAAGAGACAGTTTAGATTCCCATGACTTTATTTGGAAACGAGGTCTCTACAGGTGTAACCAAGTAGATATGGATGGCTCTAGCCCAATCACTGGCATCATTCTTAGAAGAAGAAATTCAGGCACAGGTAGACACAGAAACATAAGATAGAAGATGGAGACAGAGATTGAAATGATGCTTCAGCAGACCAAGAAATGGCAAGGATTGCTGGTAAAACCTAGAAGCTATGAGAGAGATGTGGAACAAATTTCATCTTTGAAACTCCAGAAGAAACCAGCACCACTGAAGCCTTTATTCTAAAATTTTAAACCTCTGGAACATTGTGGAAATAAAATCACATCGTTTTAAGCACCTATTTGTGATCATCTACCATGACAGCCTTTGGGAACCCATACAGTGGTTCCCTAACAGTCATACTCTCTTTGGCTTCTTCTCCCATCTTATTAACATTATCTTGGGGTACTTAGAACCTTAGAGTGAATAGTCGGGGCTCTCTAAGAAGGTCCTCTGAGCTGTCACAAGCTGAGTAGGATGAATGTGGAAGCTCTCTGTGGTTTGGCTTGACTCTGAGTTGCAGATAAACAGGAGCAGATGGTAACAAGTTATGAAACACTGGTAGATCTGCTTTGGTCCCGAGACACAGCTGAAGAAGGTGTGTCTGTACGTGTGTCCCGACCCCCAAATGTCCTCTGCTTCTGCAGTATGAGCTCCTCCTTAAGGCTGCTCTCTAATCTTTTATCAGTGCTCAGTTACATGTACACACTACACTTATGGGCTTAGACTTGTTGAGTTAAGAGTAAATCATTCACTTTATGTATGTGAACATATGGAATCCTTTTTGTATAGTGAACAAATAAGTTTCACCTAATGTTAGGTATCACAACCACTCATTTGAGGATTTATTTCATAGTTTTCTTATTTTGCAGCCTATATTAAGAGTAATGTGAATGCTAGTAGATGATTACAATATTTATCTCTAAGTATCTCTGTGGTCTCTTTAAAAAAAGTCATGGAAAGGGAAGTGACTCTAGATTCAACTGAGAAATGATGTATGACTTATGGAAAAAGATTAATAATAATAAAAATGAAAAAAGAAAAAGAAAAGAAAACAAAACAAAAGTCCTTGGCCTTTGCACAAAGCCTTTCACAGCCATGGATGGAAAGGCCTCTGTCCTGAGGTAACTAATACACTCAAATCTTGACTGAAAAGGTAATGACCATGTGCAGCTGATCACTAAACCATAAACTTCTTAAGCTTAGAGCTGGGTATGGTGGTGCACAGCTATAATCTCAGCACTTGTAAGCAGAGGAAGAACTAGGAGAAAATAAAATCTTATTATTTTAAGCTTGTGTGTGGTCCTATAAAATGGCAGCCTCTGGGAACTGATTCAGGGTGGCAGCCTGTACTCAGAGTTCATGGCCAGCCTTGGCTACATGAGTCTGAAAAAAAGTTAAATATCTTCCTTCAAAAATATAGCTCTTCTGGTAAAATCACATAAGTCCAATGCTTCTAACAGTTAAATGCTAGCATTAACTTTCATCCTCCTCAGTAACTATTGACACTTGGAGAGAAACCCAGGAGGCTTTGCCTGTGTTCCTAGGGGAAAATCTGACTCTGACTCCTTTCTTCTGGTCTGGTCTTCCATACTGCAGGAAGGGAATTCCTACAAATCTCCTGCTTCTCTCCTCCTCCCTTCTTCCGGCTTCAAGACAGCCTGGTGCCCAGGACAGGCCCTGCTTCCACTTCCAGATCTCTTTCTTTCCCCTTTCCTTGCTCCATTCTATCTGTGGAAACCTTCAAATTCCACGTTACAATCCACACAGAGGAGGAACGTTAAGTGACCGTTTCTAAGAAAGTAATGCCTCTCTCTATTCAGGCATTATATGCATCTGTGCCATAAGATTGTAAAAAAAAAAAAGTGAACTAGGAGAATGATGAGAAGACTGAGTAGAGAAGATGAAGGAGAACATGGAGATAATTAATTGAGCCAGCCCCTTCTAACAATCTTTATTACAAAAACAAGAGTAGTAGAATTAAAGATGTTGAGTGCCATACAGAAGTACGAATGAAAACCAGTAAATGAAACCTTAGTCCAAAGACAAGCAATGCTCGCTGGCATCACTTTCATGTATGTGAGCTCGGGATCCTAGACTCAGCCTCACTTCCCCAGGTCCATATATTTCTCTAGACACTCAGCCATGCCCATCAGTCCATTCACTTTGGACCCCCACTTTCTACCCTGTGGCTACAGCACACACCCAGAGCTGAGAACTCATATGAATATTTCCGTTTCATTGGCTGTTCTCTAAGCTAGTTCAAGCATGAGCTAAATCTATTTTGCACCTACTTAGGATGATCTAGATAATACTTTCACTGAGAATTTCAAGCCACGGTGTAGGTTTTGAACTGATTTTATGTGGATAAGACAGTATAATAATAGAGTAACGATTGTAGCAAGTGAGAGTCATCACAATACCTTGCTTGGCAGGCTTCTGACATTGTACGTGATTTATTTATCTTGATGATATATGAGGTATATATTATCACTATCTCCACTGTCAAGTTTGGGGAACGAAAACCCCGGGTCTTTAAATGGTTTGGGAATTTGTTACTTGCTTAACATCACAAGTGGTAAGTGGATCCAAATTGAAGAAATGCAGTTTCGGTTCTCAAGCATTAAGAATATATCCATATATTGTTAAGTCCCGAGTCTTCCACATTTCAACGTGGAACCCATTCACGTTAGGCAAGGAGGAGGTGAGCAGTCTGCCTTCATACAAATCTGAGACCTTTTGATTGCTCCCCCACAGTTCTTTCCTATGACCTGGTCTGACTCAGTTCTTTGTATACCATCCTTTGCATTCCCGCTATATCCTGATTTATTTATTTATTTATTTATTTATTTATTTATTTATTTATTTGTTTATTATTTTTTGAGATAGGGTCTCCCTGTAGCTCCGGCTGTCCTGGAACTCACTATGTAGACCAGGCTGGCCTTGAACTCACAAAGATCCGCCTGCCTCTGCCTCCCAAGTGCTAGGATTAAAGGCGTGCGTCACCACACCCGGCCCTATTTTTAACTTAAGAAATTGTCTAATTCCTACATCTGAACTTATCTGTAATTCATATGGATAGATAGTAACACAGGAAAAAAAATAATAAACTACCATATACTTACTACTCGCTCAGAGTGAAAACCAACAGTAACCCACCCCGAGATGTAGTGTCTTTCAAATCCACAGCCCCCCTCCCCGCCCCAGGTCTTCTCCATTCAGCCCTCCACCAAACCTGGCTTTCAATATCCCCTGTCTTATCTCACAACACTGCCTTCTGGATTCTCGGACTCCCCTGTGGGGCTGTCTCCCTCTCGCTCGCCATTTGTTCAATTTTCCTATTGGAAAACTCTCAGAACAAGCTAATTGAGGGCCCTGACTCAGGAGCGAGGAGGTCTGCCTTTTGCTTTTCCAAAGTCCTGGTGCTGCTACCTCCTAGCTCTGAGTCAATCAAGAAGGGTTCTCTCAAATACTCAGTGTGTGCGAAAGGTCTCCTCCAACTCCCAGCAGCAGCCTGTACTAGGCTTGCAGGCTGGAGAGGGCTGCCCTCTCCCCTCCTTTCTTCTCTGGCAATCAGCCAGTCTGCAAAGAGCATACAGATGACGTCAGAGCAGGAGTGGGGGCGCAGGAAGGGGGTGGGTGGGGCTGAGCAGGAGGGAGCCGAGTGGAAAAGCTCAGGCTGCGATTCTGCAGGCCCCCCCCCCCCGCACCCACCGAGGGCTTGGTGGAGGAGGGACAGTGCCCTTTTCTCTAATCACACCCTCACTCCAGGACGGAGGACAATGCCAGTGGGCAGGGGATCTCGGTCGCAGAGACCCTGCTTGCAAAGATCCAGGGACTTTGTCACTAGCTACCCCTGTGATGGTGGGCAAGCCCACTCCCCTCGGAAAGCCAAGGATTTGATGCTGCCCCTGCTCCAGGGGCCTGTCTGGAATTCGCCTACACAAAGCAGGCGCACACAAACGTCACTGTCAGACCCGGGCTAGCAGGAGCAAGGTGGACGGGTGGGATGCTTAGCCTCCTAGCGGAGCAAAATTACCCCCCCCGCCCCCCCCCCCCCCCAGAAAGCAGACAGGAAGCTCCAGGGAGCGTCTGGCCAAGATCTGAACGCACCCAGGCCCGCTGAGCTACCGTCCCTCTTGCAGATCGGCCAGCGCCCCCCTTTTCACCCCCCACTCGCCCCATCTGTCCTCCAACCCAGGCCAGGTCTCCGGTCACTCATGCCTTCTCTCGCGAGGCTGTCCACGCTGGGCACTCACCCTGCGATTTCCACCAGGTCAGCTGGGAGGGACAGGGCCTAGTGCTCCGCTGGCTGCGCAGTCAAGGGGCTTCTCTGCAGAGCACTAAGGCGCCTCCGAGCAGCCACCGAGCAAGAGCTGAGAGCCCGGAGCAGGGAGGAGACTGAGCCAGAGGAGAGGAGGGGTTCCCGAGCCAGTCTCCTCCCAACTTCCTCCCCTCTGGAGTGGGAGCCCGAGGGGCGGTGCTTGGCCGGGGACAGCGCTTCTTTGTGTCGCTGGTCCGAGTGGCTAGGCATAGAGGTGGATTAAGGATCCTGGCAATGTGGACAGCCGTTTATTGAAACTTCTCTAGTTATGTTTATTTACTAGTGATGCAAAGACCGAACAGATGCATTCTGTGACTTAATTCTCATGGAGAATTAAAAATCTCCACTCAATGCAAGATGAGTGGACCTTGATATATATTGCCCAGGGAAACATGAATTGAGAAACTGTTGGATATGCTTTTGCTTTATTAGTGTGGTGTGTGTGGGGTGTGTGTGTGTGTGTGTGCCTGCGTGTGTGTGTGATGTAATGATGTATTAAAAATAACAAAAGAATAAAGGTTCTACTACCTGTCAATAATTTGTTTAATCTGTAAGCACGAAGGGACAGGCAACTGTTAAGAAAACTGCACGAATAATAGCGTCCATATTTACTTGGTAAATTGAAAAATATCCAAAAGAAAAATGAGTGTGCCATTCCAGGGGGATGGCTCAAGCTTCTTTCTCTCCTGATAATCAGCTGACCTCTACTTATGAATATTTCCTAGTCTACGGTAAGACTTGAGTGGTTACAAGGTGCTAGCTCTATTAAGTGAATGCGGGCAGGATAAAGGGGGGGCACCAGACTATCAGCAGCAGAAGATTCAAATCTCACTCTGCACGTTCCCAGCTATGTGACTTTAAGCTACTTAATCTGCATCTGTTTTATTTCCTGTAAAATGGGGGTGGTGAGCCAGGACCAATATTACATTTGGAAGGCTTAGATTGGTAAATTGCTTTTAAGCCAGTGCCTGGCATGAGTAAGACTGTATGATTTGCAGATAAAATAAATATTCAGACATCCTAAGATTTCAGTGTTTTGTGTTTCTGGGAAATGCGTCGTCGCTTTTCTCCTTCGCAGTCTGGTCCACATCCGAGCCACTTCCTTTTCCCATCTCCCTTCAATACCCTCTCTCCAAAATAAGTCATATGAATGTCAATCAAAGGGCCCCTTGGGCTAGTGAGCTCAGCCTCACGGTTTAATAGAGAGACCAAGGAAACCTGGGCTCAGGCCTTGCCAGTAAAGACCACCCACCTGTCCATACTTCCGGCTTCCAGATCTGAAATGTCAGGACTGATGGTAAGTCAGGTAAAAACCACCGGTGGAAAAATGAATCAAAACCAGAATTAAAGCACAGGCTGCTGCTTAACGAAAAATACATTTAAAAGGCCAAAAATATCATGTGGAAAGATTCAAGTACTTGCTCTGAGAATGCCTGATGGCGTGGTCGAAAGACGATAGGAGGGAGACAGAGATAAGAGATATCAGGCTATGCGGGCTGCTGCGGCGCGCGCGCGCGCGCACCCACAANGTCTTTCTCCCTTTCCCTCCCTTACATTCACTTTGGCAACATAAGGTTTCTCACAAAACTCCCAGGGTGTCCAGCTCAATAAGAGCTGTTGACTTAGTTGGAACTAGAAAGGGAAAACCATGCACAAATGCACCACCAGCTCCCTGTGATCACCTTCCACTCATCCCTCCTGAAAGCAGACTTCCTCCTTATCAAAGTATGCTTTGTGAA